>JABSTR010001919.1:0-81541 GCA_013339765.2 Haemaphysalis longicornis | reverse complement strand
GGTAAATATAATGAAACACCATTCGGCCAGAAAGCTGTTATTTCTGGCAAGTAGGAAGGAAAAAGAAGACCAGCCAGACCTTGCTGCAGTTGATACATGTGCAACCCACCATCGATGCTCACCGATATTATGTCTAACGGAAACAGTCCCCACTAAAATTATAACACAGTAATTTTTACTTTACGCGTTTCAACTACAGGCAAGCATCAAAGCTGACTACCTACGCTACCATAACCTAAGTCGCAGCATACCGTCTCTATGAAGGCAAACGGCAAATTTAGTACAATGGCTGTTAATAAATACTGTATAACGGGGCCACATTGAAACGCCGAAGATGCGCGCAGCTAGGTTGAATCACGGTGTTTTGGTAGCCTTGAAGTTACGTCCGAAAGAGTGACGATGCTTTTGAGACAAAGAGGTCGAATACCCCTTAATTTTTACTCTCAAAAATGTTATAGACCAGACTACTTTCGTGAGAAGCCACCCCCACGATTTTTTATGTACTACTGCTTGCGCAGTGAACGAGTACAAGAAACACAGTTTGTATATTTAAAACATGTTTTAGGACTATGCTTTCAAAGGCAGTCGCGCACAAGTGAGTTATTGACGGCAAGCTATGCTTCGTTTGAAGAGTCTTTCTAGCTTAGCCTCTATCAATCAAGTTATGTTGGCGGCATCGTGTATCCGATCCTCGGCAGCTGCCTTCCCATACGAACTTTTTTCACTTGTCACCCACCTTACAACCCTCAGTTAAAGTGTTTTGCAAGTCCACTCAGCAATGGATGGAATAAAAAATAATATCTAGGCCTTATATCTTAGATAAAACCAGCGCGAACTCGAAGGGGAAGAAGTGCAACACAATGACAGCCGCTGGATGTCCTTGTGTTGCACTTCCTTCGTCTTTGTCTGAGTTCGCGCTGGTTTTATCCAAGAATGTCTCTCCAACTAGCCTAGATTGTGACCCTCCTGCCCTTATATCTTCTGTGTCGCTTCAAATGGTAAAGATGGGTAAAACTTTTAATATTCTTTTTACTGCTACATTGTATTTCGTTTATTAAGTGGCTTTCATATGTTCGTGGTTTCGTTAGAATGACCGGCCTAATGTTTTCTGCTGCACTGTGTTTTCGTCTATTTTTTTGTTTATTTTATGCCTGTTACTGTGGGAATCACGGGCAAGCAGGTTAGCAGACTCCCCGACATCTCGGGCATCAGGGTTTTTCATTTTTAAGCTGCGAATTTAAGCCGAATCAACGGTTTGTGAGAAGTTGTTTGCATCATTTCTTATGACTACATGATTCAAAAGTATTTGAAAAAGTTTTACGGCTTTTCTAAGGAACGTGGAAAACTGGGCCGGTTGGTTCATGATTTAGGGATTAAAAACCAGCCAAGAATACGGAGACACAAGGAAAGATTGGCCGCATCGTTCTGTGTGTTTTTTTCTTTGTGTCTGCGTCTTCTTGGCTGGTTTTTTAACCCTTTCTAAGAAATTTTATTGGGTCAGGCATTTACGCAATGAATGCTTGAGGCTCTCTACCACCAACAACTATGTGGTTGCACCGTTAAGAGCGTTATAAAACTGTTGTGGTGAGTCGTTCGTTGTTTACGCCGCGTATAGGCAAAAAGGAAACCTACAAGATTAGCGGGATGACCTAACACCGAGCGTCACGAAACTTCACAGATCTTTCACATCGCCCTCATGTCTTTGCAACCTAACGAAATTTTTCAGGTATTCTGCCATCATTTTAGCATCATTTACAAAAAAAAACAAAGTCGGCTTGAGAAGCTTATTTGCTTGTTGTTGTGAAGAAAATGCTGTGAGATATTTCCTGTAGCAGAACAGAATAGTCAACAGATCAGCAATCGCGAGTTTTGTAGTTTGTCAAGCTATGCCATACTAATTTGTTTACATTTCAAAGAACATTGTCTTGTCAATAATACGTCGACGATTTTTCAATCCTCAGACATAACGACGCATATTTCAAGTTCCTCAGCAGTTGTATACTTTCTGATCCTTCTAAAAATAGACAATGCATAAATTGTCACCCAGGACCTTGTTTTGTCGGCGCACGTCTTGATTTAGTAATGCCAGCACCGGCTTATTTGTAATTTTCGCGAAGTATCTATGTAAGGAATGCTAAACGAAACGCGTCGATACGGATCCGGAATGCATTATTGAGGAATAATGACAACGCGTTCTCCTCTACCTGCAAAATAAATGAAAGAAAGAATGCCAGCATTTCTTTTTCAGTGTAGACCTAACAGTATTATAAATGCAAACTGTAAGTGATTATATTTGATTTGAGATGATTGTCAAATATTAATATTTCTACCAGGAAACAATGTAAATTACGACAATACCGGTAACAACGTTTTTGTGATTGAACCTGACACATTTTACGTGTAGTAGGTTTTTTTGGTATTTATAATTGTTCACATATGCTTCAGAACGCTAAATATCCTACGTCGTGCACTGGTACGCCTTGCTCACTGCAAGGGCAGTGTGCCAATGTTGCAACCAGCATAACCTGCCTGGCAAGATATTGGTACTTAGAAAACGTCTGCGCAGTCCAAAATTAAACAAAAGCTAAGAGGAGATCAAGTGATTCCTAAAAATAACTTTAAACAGCGAGAGTAAAGTCGGTAAGACTGGAGATATTTCATTATTTTTGCTTATTATTCTTTCTTGCTCCTAGTGCTGCTGCTGCTGATGCTGCTGTCGCCGCCGTCCTTGAAAGTAGAAACCTGCAGCCTCACGTTAACAATAAAGTGCCCAAAGGACAGGTTGAGAGATTTAGTAGTGGAATAAATGTTTCCCTTCCTAGAAACTAAAAAGGGCTTTTTTTCACAAAAGCATATTTATTGAGCACCTCTTGGAGCCACGAAGTCGGAAAGTTGAAGCGACTAAGATTTTTGCCGTTGGAACTTCGGGTGAACCACATAGAACGCAAATACACCCTTAGCCACGACCATAGCACGTCATACATTATCCGTACCAATAGTGGGTTTACTTAGCTCTGAATGGGATCAATTATTAATAATGGAACAGCGTCGGAAAGGCAAAATATGGGTTCATGACACAGCTGAGGCACGGCGAAAGGAGAAATATTGTTAAAATGGCGACCCTACTCTGGGGGAGGACACAAGATGAGAAACCTCACAATAATTTTAACGCCTTCTGCAATAGAAAAATAAAAAATGGGAAATTATGACTACGCCGTCCAGTTTTCTTTGTAGCAGTAGCTGTATTTTTCTTTATTGTGTAAAAAGTCACTTTGTTTTCTGGGAATTGTCATCTAACCGTTGATTGGGCATTAGGAACTGTGTTGATTTGGACCTCATTTTTCCAAGTTTAATAAAAAATACAGCCATACATTTATGGTTTCTAGAATTCCCAGTTATTGGGTGCCATTTGGTGTAACTGTTGAGGAAATCGAGGAGCGTTGTTTTTATAGAGACGCCAAAAACAAAAGACCAAATTTTTCCAAATTTTATTTTTGTCGCAATCTCAAACGACGCATTTTAAATATTTTGTGTTCTAGAGCAATGAGGAAGGCATGAAGTGTTCGGCAGCGCCTGGTTAATAAGTCTAAAAAACTAGACGTCTTAGCATTCAACGGGCCATGTGCACAAAATACAAATTTGTTTTGTTCGAAACATTTTGTATTTTGTAGTGCCCCACGCGCTTCTCCGGAAGCAAACGATGCTTTATTCACACAAAAAATACTTATTGAACTAAAATGCTGATTTTTCCGCCAAACGTTTGTTTTAATCTCAGCAATGACATCACAAGAGCCGATTTTCCAGCTAAACCTAGTGTTGTGTGGCGCCTGGTTTCCCGTTAGTCAACCTAGATGGCTCTACCATTCCGGGGGGAGCCGTTTTCCCTTTGCTTTTTTTTTACCGTACTTGTATCTCGCTTGTGTTTGTTACGGTATAAAATAATCGTTTCGTGAAAGATGGTGCTCGCTCGACAAATTCGGTCACGTAAGACACTGACCCTTAGGCCAAAGTCAGTGTCATCTGAGACAACCCAAAGTGACGCAGTGCTGCGCAGCTAAAATAAGCCTATTTCGCGCAGTACCAACCACAGAACGCATTGGTACTTATACGTTAACGTGTACTTTCGTAAGTTACACTGTTTACCCACCATTGTCACTGCGATAAAAACGATGGGCCCTAAACATAAGCTCTAATAGCTCCTTCGCCAACTTTATGAGCCCTGTCTAATTCCCGTTTGCTTTTTGCGGCTTCATCCTATCGCAGGGGTGCCGCATATGACGTCATAGGTTTTGTTAGGGGAAATGAGGTAGTGGGGGCATGGCCATTGCCTTTTTTCCTAATTATTTAGTTTATTTGAACGAAGTTTACGTTACAAATGGCTTCCGTATGATTTAAAGAGGCCATCTTTACTAATGAACAAAACTTTTGTCAGCAAGGCCCAGTTAACTTTTGCCGACGTCGAACGACGATTGCTGGCTCGTTGGCCGACGGCACATAGCCGACGATGGTCTGCTTCAAGCAAACTCAAAATGTACAATGTGTACACTTTGTTTGCACAACGTGTTTACAACACATTGCTCTTGATCGCAAACAAGAGGTCGGGCAAGGCCTGCGTCGAGCGGGGCTCACCGTTCTCCACCTCCTGTTTGTGTTCAATCCGCCTAAAACATAACTATTCGGTTATACCAAAAAACCCCCGCCCACCAAGGCACGCCAAAAATTGAGAGTGAAGATGGCTCTTTGATTAGCCCATACTAGGCCACTGATTGGCCCGCGTGACAAACAAAGCTAGGTAGGTTCAAAATAGTCACGTGCCCACCTCTCTCACTCTCATAGAAAAACCCAGATGTATTACTCAAAACAAATACAACGGAAACGAAAACCAACCAACTATAAGCAGACCCAACGACGGGAATCGGCTCTAGAGCGGCACGTCGTTAAGTATTCTCGTACCATACACGCCTATATTTGTGCTCCGCGCCACCAGAATTCCTTTCCTTTGTTAACACGTGGAGCGCCTAACAAAGCCTGGTCGCCTACCTGTGGACGCATCCCAGCGCCGAGTCGCCAGGTTGAGACGTGTGACGAACTGGAACTTCGCTTAGTGGCTTTGAGCAGTGCAACTATCATATACCGAACGTGTTGTGACCTCTCCCTATCCTTGACGGAAGGTTTCACCCCTTGACTGACCTTCAGCTCCCGTCTGCTTCGCGGATTCTCGTAAGGAAATACTTCTTCGAAAGCTTACATCGCTTTCAGCTGTTATGGAGAGTGACCGACGTGGTTGTATGGTTCGTCTCCGGGCCCGCTCGTCGGGTGGACACAAAAGCGCGGAAAATAACAAAGCAGACACTGTGATTCTACTTATGCCCCTCACGCCAACTCAGTTCGGCCGGCGGGGAAACAAACCCAATACAGGTAAACAAGCTAACCCCAGTCGAAAGATATCTAGTTGCCGAGCAGTTTTAATTAATAAGCGAGGAGCCCGAACTTAACACCTCCCCACCAAGAATGTTGTCCGTACACTAGCTTTACGTACAACATAAACTCTGGCTGTGGGTTATAAAAACCCAATACACAAAACAGCAAAGAAAATCTACTCCTAGAAACTGCTACATAATTCACAGCCTGCAACGCCCCACAGACCTATAGTAGCTGATGCTACGCAGGAACAAAACATAACTTCTTAATAGTACCAAAAGTCACTTGGAACAAAAAACAGCAAATACAACAATCCGCAGTATCCTCGCGAAAGAAGGTGTGCCTTCCGCAAACTCAAACACTAAACGAAAACCGCTCAACTCAACCACACAGAATGTAAACTTCAAACTCTCCCAGGGGACACTAATTACAAAAAAATAACATCAACAAACTACCCACTAGCCTCCAAACAGGTGACATCTTTAAACAACTTGACACAAAAAAGCGATATCGCTTTATACCAACACACGTAAAAACACTTTCCCCTCGACACTTAGAGACAACCAACCTCACGAAGGGTGTAAACACTGGAAAATACAATTGAAGTAATAATGAAAACTACAATACAGCTACCAATGCATGCTAGATCCCTCTCACTCTAACAGAAGAAAAGACACACAAACAAACCAAAAGTAAAAAAATGCGGGTTCTTGTGTAGCAGAACAAAACGCATAAGAAAATGCAGCGTCTCTTCGCGCACTTGCGGACGAATGTTCTTTCCGAATGCGCAACAAAGACTGCCCGTACCCGCGGCGGATCCTTTTCTGTGCGCTTGTAGCGTAGTAAAAGTGCACTTTGGTTTCCGGAGAAGCATTCGCTGTCTCATCCCCAAACACCGCACATGCTCCCCTCTATCCTACACTTAGACGCGAGAACCGCTGTCCGAATGAGCTTAACACAACCCTAATGGGGCGTCCATCCAAACGGTGACGGTTTAAGCTGGGTGAGTGACAAGGCAGAGGTAGTCATTTGAAAGCTGTAGTGCACTGTACCCCGAAAAGCCAAAGCTCGCAGCTCATAGGACCCGGACTTCCCAGTATTCCCTCCTAGAGGTTACTCGCCTTCGGTCCTGCGCACAGTCAAAGTGAGCTACTCTAGGTGCTCTAGGCCGGAAGGGCCACTTCCCCTTGCCACCGCCGAACGTATCGCAAGCTTTCCCTCGCATGTCTGCACGCCGCGGTACTGCGCTTCGCTTGCCACTAGGTGCACCGCTTTGACGCACTCTCAACTCTAGCCCTTTGGCACTGGGCGCATCAGGAACGGGAAAACAAGAACCTCGCGATCACGCCAATGGGGCCGCCGTCTCACCTAACACGCATGCATGCGCCTGATCCTGGACGGCATGCCGCACAGCGCCGTCACTTCTTTTTGCCGTCGGACACGCATGCGCCCGCCACAAACTCAAGCGTGTTCTTCGGTAATACGCCGCCAACCGATTCCCCACACTCACCACTCGGGGCGCGGGGTTGGGATAGAAGCGCGACGATAGGCATTAACAAACCGCCCCTCGGGGCTGACATCTCTGGCTCGGGTTCTACAACATGAGCTGCGCGCTCACCTTCAACAACTGCGTCCCTCAACTTCTGCTCGCGGTCGTGGGTTCGATTCCCACCGCGGCGGCCGCTTTTCTGATGGACGAAAAGCACAAACGCCCGTGTGTACGATAGCGCCCGTTAAAGATCCCCAGGTGTCAAATTAACCCGGAGCCCTCAGTACGGGCGCGCCTCATCGCTGCTGCGGCGGCGCGTTAAACCCTAAAATCAATCAAATCAACTTCTGTCGCGATAGCCCGAACTTCTAGTTGTGCGCAGCCTGCCGGCGCCACACACTTATTTGGAGAAGCCGTTTCTACAAAGCAAGTAACTTCTATGGGACATGATCTCGGTGCGCAGGCCGCAACCATGGGATATGTCGCACGATTGGCCTGCTCCTTCTCCCTCACGAGCCGCTTATCTAGATCGCGTGTCGCCTCCGCAACCCTGAGCTGAAGCTGCTCGATCGCCGCAAGGGTTGCCGCCATTCGCTGCTCTATCTCCTCAGGCGACAGGACCCCCACAATTGTCACAGCTTTACGCTAGCCCAATTAGGCAAAAACTATCCTAAATCATACGCAAAGCAACTCCCACTTAATACACTCGGACAGCAGTGTTCGCGCAAAGGAGAAGGGCAAAGGGGACGCACTCTGCAGCCGCTGTCTGCACGTTGTTCGGGGAGACGTCGCTGCGCCGCTCTCGACGCTCGCGTTCAATCGGGTGCTCCAATGACCGTCGTCGCCGGATCCGGGTGCTGCCTAAGTCAATGTAGCTCTCTCAATGTAGCCGCCGCGCTAGTGTGGAGCGTCTGCTTCGTGCGCTTTCTCTCCAAGATGTCGCCCCAGCCTCCGAACTTCGGCTCGAACACTCGAATGACTGCCGTCACCGACGCCGGGTGCTCCCTGAGAAGATGCAGATCTCTCTCGTTCTCCATCGAAGTCGTCCTCACCGCTGCAGGATGGAGATTGTGCTCCCCGGGGTCTCTCACCAAGATGTCACCCCGGACCCTGGCCTGGTGTCACCGCTGCAGCCTGCAGCGTCTGTTACCTAGAGCCTCTCACCAAGATTCTGCTCCATACTTGAAGTAGCATCCTCGTCGTCCACAGAAACACATGTCGACCAATCCTGGTCACGGCGCCCGGTAAACTTCAAAGTGTGGATCAGTCGCCGACGTCGATGATCGGTGATCGAAGAGATAATCCGATGGAACGACGGTTGCTTGCTCGTTGGCCGACGGCACGTAACCCACGATGATCTACTCCAAGCAAACTCAAAATGTAGAATATGTACACTTTATTTACACTAGGTATTTGAAACTCATGGCTTGTGATCACAAACAAGAGGTCTGGCAAAGCCCGCGCAGAACGGTGCTCGCGGCTCTCCGGCGTATGTCTGTGTTGAATCCTCCTAAAACATCAAACTCCTCGATTTTACCAACAAAACCCCGCCCACAAAGGGCCGTCACAACTTGATGGCTACTTGATTAACCCATACTAGGCTACTGATTCGCCCCCGTGACAAACAAAGCTAGGTAGGCTCAAAATAGTTACATGCCCCACCTCCCTCACTCTCATATACACCATTGTTTCATAGGCGCGGCCATTTTGAAGACGCAGCGCCGCCTTGCGTCTGGACAATTACGCCTTGGCATGTGCGAACGCGTTTGCTTTGCATGCGCGTGACCTAGCAGTAGCGGGTGTTTTGATCCTGCATTTGATTCGATTAGTCTTTCGAAGGTTTTCTGGGTTCGAGACAGTGTTTTATTCTGATACAAGCTGAAATGGCCGGCGTTTCGACGGCCGCGGAAGCTGGAGCTGCTCGTACGCTCGTGCAAACGATCAGCATCGGAGGTAAGTGATTTTGTGAAGTCAGCTGTTGCGAGCTGGTTTAGTTTGTTCGTCCCCCTTGCGTAGCTTGCATATCGTGCTTGCAAAACGGCATGCTTTGTAGGTTTGGGTCACAAAGTTATTGACTTTATTATGCTTTGATTCCTTCGTCGAACGGCCGGTAGTGATGACGCAGGGAACCGATTTCTCGCTTGTCTCTAAGAGCGGTTCTCGAAACAACAAGGCTATGTTGCTGTGGCGTGTACTACTCTTTATGTTGCGCGAGTTTTGTATTTAATTAGGTGTGCCTTAGTCGTGAAGCTTGGCAACAAAGTCAGGCGTCGTGAAATTGGCGTACTCGCTGGGCCAACCCGCCGCGAAAGCGTACGCATCGACCGGGTGCTGGCGGAGTTGTGCTGGAAGAAAAGTAGGCAAGAGATGTGGACTCAAGTGAAGAAGTTAAGAGAGATGAGAATTTACAAAGCGGAGGGGTGAGAAAATAATATGCAAGGAAGGGGAGCGGTGAGATAGTTAGGGCCGCGCGCCGGTGAGCGGGTGCGGCCCGCATATCACGACGGCCGTCGTAGGCTTCATGTAGAGTTCGTAGAGGCATGGAGTTCGCATACGTAGATATTGAAGGTGAAATGCGCACATGTGGCCTCGCAGGGAATTAAGTCTCAGGTGTAGGGGGATTTCACAACGCCTACGAGGCGCTAGCCAATTGTTCTTCGCAAGCCAGCATTTGTTGAGAAATTCCTTCGTGAGAATGGATATTCGCGCATTCCTCGAATTTTGGGCCGGCCCCTGTACCGTAGATGCGGCCGGAGCAGTCGCACTCTAGGGCATGCAGTGGCGTGCAGTGGCATGCAGTCTGTCAGTATCTACTAGAACTTCGTGCGCAGTCGACCAATGATTCTGGGCGACAATGGAGCGCGTGCGGATTTTCTAGTAGTCATAAATGACAGTGCTGCAATGTGGAAGAAAGAACATAGGAGGCTTGCAAAAACTGCTGCATGCGTTTCCAGCAGTAACTGTTGTTTTAGATTGGCTGGTAAAATAGAGATGCTGGCCGAAGAATGAGCACTTGAGATGGGTACGGTATGAATTTACACAATATGCATACCCAGAGGGGTGTGGGGTGTTAGTTGTGACTTTAACCCTTTATCAGGCAATCACCAAACTGTGAAAGGACTATCACTACTTCACACCATGGCTCTGCTGGTGCTATCACTGTCATGTTACTTGGCCCCACCTCTACTTAATTCGTATTTCCTTATCGAAAGGCTAACACTGAGTTTTACAGCAGCAAGATAATTTCACCAATAATGCAGGGTCTTCTACGCAGAGCTTGTTTCGCTGTCTTTCGTCCGATCCCACAAAATTGTTTGGCCAGTGCTTTGTTTTTACAATTGACAAATTTCATAGAGGAGTGTCAAGTCACCCTTAACGACGTGTTTTTAAACTGCCAATGTGCTTCAGAAAATTTAATTTTGGTTGCATGCTGGCTGACTACAATGTGATGAACTGCATGCTGAGCCATTGCTACTTTTCTCTTTTCACAGGAGGCAAGAGTTACCCACACCCTAGCACAGTGAAAGACTGGGTTGATGATATGAAGAAGTGGCCGCAGGTTGAGAAGCCTCAAATTCTATACTGTTTAGTGAAGAGCAAGGCATGCGATTTAAAAGATGCCAATGCTTTCTGAAGCATGCAGTCATTCACGTACATGCAGAGTGGATGGGTATAAGCCCTGTTTGTTCACTAAATTGACGAGGCCCTTGTGCTCCTGAAAGGCGAAGTACGCGCCTCCCAAGCACTTGCAACATATCACAATTCGTGGGTGTGTTGTGAACGGAGTGGGGCAGCAATGAGTGGTGGCTTCACATGCATGGCCGGACAAGGGAAAGTGTGCAGCCATGTTGGGGCTCTGCTTTGGAAGGTGGACCTTGCAGTGCTATCTGGCTTTACTGGGGAGGGTGGCACGGACAAGACGGGTGGCTGGAACAAGGGAACCAAAAGAAACATGGAACCGGCAGCTCTTGAGGACATCAACTTCAAGGTGGGAGAAAGGACTATTGACGAGGACGCCCCAAGGAAGACGCTACCTTCACTGCATCGTCTTTGCGGCAGCGATGAGGATCTCACGGAGTTCTACAAGGACTGCCCGTTCCAGGAAATCTTGCGACATCCTGGTCAGTTCTACCTTTCTACGTACTCTGGCTCTTTGCCTTGTTGTTAACACGTGGAAGTGAAAGCAACTGATTGCATAGAAAAGTGGCATGCTGCAAAAACAAAGTACCAGTTCGCCTATCATTGTGCTCAGAATACATCTTTATTCACGTGCATATGACCACTTCGATGTGGATATGCTCAGATTACATTTCAGGGGGAGGTGAGGGGGGTGAGGACGCATTATGTGAGGCAGCCTAGAAGAAAAACATGAAATATGCACTACCACAAATTCAAGAACAACATTGCAAGCAGACTTTCAGCTGCCATGCCTTGCTAAAAAGAGCTTTGGGATTATCTCCTGCACGATAACATTACAGTCAAAGCTCATTACTCGAAGGGGACCATAAACATGTTCGAATTAGCGGGTGGGCGCTAAAATGAATGGACATCGCTTCACACTGCGCGGGCAGAAGACAAAGAAGCCACCTCTGGACTCGTTATCACGAATTAAGCGCTACTACATGTTTGTTACGCACGCCATGTGATTGTGGCCCAAAGAAAACCTTCAACAGCATGCACCGGAGCACTGGTGCCGGCAGCGCGGCGCCCACTGCGGATGGGAAATAATCTGTCGCAGCAGCGTAGCGTGCGTGCTACGCTGTAGTTTTTGTTTCGCGGTCTTCATCTCTAGCAAATTTGGTTTGGTTAGAATTTGCAACACATTGTAATTACTCTGGCCCGACTTATTCTGCGGGGAGCGAGGGAAACCAGGGGATCCCAGTTTGAATTATTTGTTATGAATACCGGCACGTTCGAATTATCGGGAGTTTTCTCCCATTGAAATATACAGGGCTGTGCCAGGCCAGTGCGTCAGTTCGAATAAACAGAGTTCGAATTAACAAGCTTTTACTGTATAATGCTCTACATGCCTATCATGCCTCTCTAAAAAAGGGGGTATGTTGTTGCTTTTCCTGCACTACTTTCACAAAGTGCAGTGTTTTGGCTCCTTAGCACCAATTTAAGCCAGTACAGGCTCTATGCTGTTTACCCCCTATGTGTCCCATAGATGCATACTTATACAGAATTCTTCTGCTTGCAATTGGGGTAGATTGTGGTGACACATGTTCATTTTTATTTCACTACAGGCAGCCTGTTTCATGCCACAATGACCGCACCACCACGGCAGCCTCAACAGCGAGCAGATGCTGTGCCTGCAGCATTGCATGCACTCCATGACGACACGAACAGTTTGCCTGGTGCGTGCAGCCTGTGCAACAGTTTCTATGAACGCTACATTAACATTAGTGATGCTGCAGCGTCTGCATTAGAAGCAGCCACCAGAAAACAAAACCGGCTCTGGTATGCATCCAGAAGGCTGCGTATTACAGCCTCATATGTAAAGAAAGTTCCGAAGAGAACAACAACGCCGACACAAAAGGCTGTGCAGGCCCTGACGGCTCCAAGCTTTCATGGCAACGCAGCTACACAACATGGCGTCAGCCATGAAGCAGTGGCCCGCGAGCAGGTGGAAAGCTATTTGAAGCTAAAAGTTGAGCTGCGAGGCATCCACGTGTGCAAAACAATGCCGTGGCTGTCAGCAACACCTGATGGTGTCATAGAAGGTCGCGATGCGATTTTAGAGATCAAGTGCCCGTTCGTTGAAGATTGCAGGGACTTGATCTTAAGCAAGCGGTATGACGTAGTTGAAAAAGATGGCAACTACAAACTGGCTGAAAATGGCCCCAATGGCTATTACGCACAAGTCCAGTACACAATGCTGTGTACTGGCAAGAGTCTTTGCCTGTTCTACGTGTGGTCATTGAAGGCCTCCATACTCATAGAAATTCCCTTTAATGCTGCCTTTGTTGAGAACACAACTCCAAGCCGTCGCCGGTTTTACTTTAATGCCATGCTATCATGCCTGGAGAAAATGCACAGGGATGGCAAGCTAGACGTGGGCTCAGAGTACGAACAACTTGCCGAACTGTTAAGTTTCTAGTAAGGGCAGGTAAATTCACATCATCATCCCCTTCTTGTCCGCTGCAGGGCGAAGGCCTCTCCCATCGACTTCCAACCACTCCTGTCCTGCACTGCTAGAGTCCACTGATGGCCATTGAATTTTCCTATTTCATCCTTTTTCCGTGTTATTGGCCTTGTTCCAGAGCCACCTCTTGGTATCCACTCTGTTACCCCAATCTGTCCACTGGTTATGTTGGTGCATCTCGCTACATGGCTAGCCCCGAGTTCATTTGTTTTTCGTTACCTGGACTACGATTTCTGCTAGAGTTTGTTCCCTGATTCAGGTAGCGCATTTCCTGTCCCTAAGTGTTACTCCGAACACCCAAGGCCCATTGAGCCGATCTAAGTTTCCTTTCCAGTTGGTTAGTAAGGCGCCAACTTTCAGCTCCGTGTTTCATCACAGGCAGTTTGCACTGGTTGTAAATTTTTCTTTCAGCGAGACGTAGCTTACTTTCACTAATTGCGAGTGCTTGCCGAGTGCTCCCTAACCCTTGGCAGTTCTGTGCCGGATTTCTGTCTCGTGGTTGGGGTCAGCACTAACCATCAGTCCAAGGTAGTTATATTCCTGTACTACTTCTAGTGTTGTTTCCTGAGTTGAAGAGGACGTTTTAGCATGCTTATTCCTTATTACTTTAGATTTATTCATTTTTATTTTTAGACCACGGCCGTGCTTTCTGGCTGCAGTTCAAGCATTGTTTGCAAGTGTTCTGCAGTCTCACTCAGCTATACTGTGTCGTCGGTAAACCTCAAATGGCTCCAGTATTCACCGTTTATACTTACTCCTATGTTTTCCCAGTCAAACATTCTGAATACCCCCTCTTGACATGCGGTAAATAGTTTCTGAGATGGTATCTCCATGTCTTGCTCCCTTTCAGATTGGAAATTTATCGCCTTGATTGTGGAGGGTTATCCTGGCCATGCATTCTTCACATATGTCTTCTAGAAGTCTTATGAAAGTCTCCTCTATTGCCTGGTCTTTTAGTGCTAAAATGGCTACGGTCAGTATAGACTCGAATGCTTTCTCGTAATCTCTAACGGCCATGTAAAGGGGTTTAGTGTAGTGTTTGGATATCTCCATCACTTGATTGGCTGCATGGGTGTGATCCATGGTTGAGTACCCTTTCCCTAAACCCAGCCTGCTCTCTGGTTGTTGAGAATCCAGGCTGCAACCTTTGCGGCTAACTATAACTTTGGTTAACAGCTTAACTTGATGAATCCCAAATGCAAAATAAAATGTAACTGAATAAAATGTTGAAGTCCTATGCAAGGTGTGGCTGTTACTCTACACTTTCTTCAGCGTTCTCAGCAATGAGGGGTGGCTTCAGTTTGCAGAGTCCCGCACACACCAGCACCACCATGTCAATGGTCTTCCGGGACTTGATGTTGAGAGCAGACTTAAAAATCGGTAAGTTTTGATGCGGTTGATCGCTCCCTCAACCTGGATGCGTACGGACGCGATGCGCCGGGTTTTGGTGACTTCTTTTTTGGAGAGTTCAGTCTTGCTTAGGTGCAAAAAGAAAAAAAAAAGAAAAAAACGTTTGTCTTTAAAATCACAAGGAATAGTATCCACAGTTTGCAACCTAAACATCCTAAGCAGGGGTTCCCCAACGCCTTTGTTACTAAAAACCATACAAGCACGGCATGCTGCTTGTATGGGTTTTCAGTAAAATTGTACACCATCGACGTGATAGTCTGGAAGCAATCGTTTTACAAATTGCAAATTTTCGGTGTTGAACGCACAGAAGCTACATCAGGGCTGTGGGGCGTGCTGGATCAATTTACACCACGTGGGGACCTTTGATACGCACCCAAATCTCGACACGTGCATTTTCATTTTCTTCCCCTATTTTTCCCCCAATCACTGGCCAAAAACATAGGAGCCATTGACGCCCATTCAGCTCACTTTCATTACCACTGTCCCCCTGAAAAAAGAAATACCTTTTGAGGCGGGTGAATTCCATGCTGCCCACACCTGCAAGTGGACTAAAGTGAACCTCTCGTCAGCCAATAAGCTTGTTGTAAAAAGATTCTAAGCACCTTGTACATATTCACATTGCAATAAAAAGACCTTTGTTTTCCCTGTCCGGTCTCAGTATTAAAGGGACACTGAAGTGACTTTGTCAAGCTCCCGTTTTTTTGCTTGCACTGCGTAGACTGGCTCAAATTAGCACACTTTTCATCGTTTATCCGGTTGACAAATCGGTAATTATTTTACAAAGCGCGAAAGAAGAAAAACTACCATGCGCGGTTTGCGGCGGCCGCACCAACTAAGGCTGTGACGTTGAGGAGGAGGGGCACCGTGATTGGACGATGCCCAAGGTTAGCAACCAAACAAGTTTCGGTTTCGGTTTCGGTTCTGTAAAACATAACCAATGGCGTTGTTGGATGGGCATTCTCAATATCTCAGTAATCATCGTACCGCGCTTCTGCCATGTTGTTGGCTGTAAAAATGCACAAGATAAGCCTCCCAGGACGGCTTGTAGTCGTAGCATTCACTAGCCGAGGCCTACGCAGTGCATGACGCCCTCCGCGTACCCGCAGACGCCCAAATGTCATGCGCTTTTCCCCCATATTTGGAGCTTGCCTCCCTCATGCCTGTATCGTAAAAAGCGTGTTCGCACCAGGCCAAGGGTCTGTTCATTCTGGCCTGTGCCCACTGCCCGCAAGCAGTCGGTCCTTATGGCAACAGCATGCCAACGAGAACTCGCTAGCGCGCCAGTGCCAGCCTGCGCGTGTTTTGTGAACTAGTTCGTGTAGCCATGACGTTGCGGCCCAAAAAAAAAAGGTGAACTCAATATAGAAAACATCGGCGGAAAACAAAAAAGTTACCTTACAAAAAAAAAGCACGCACCCGCGGGGATTCGAACTCGAGACTTGCAAAACACTTGCGGCTGCACACCTGGCGCCTCAGACCACTGAGCCACGGAGCGGTGCTCCGCCGAAACCTTGGTGGTAATATAGGTGTATATATGTAGAACCAGTTTACACTTTTATTTAGTTTTGGCATTTCAAGCAGCTTAGGTGACTATTTGTTGTACTGCGATCGTGCAGTAAGCGTCGCCCGAGTTTCCACAGTAGCTCACGTCTAGCAATTGCATTTCGTAGACGGAAAAGCGTTCGCAGATGCGTAGTCGTGCTGCTGACCGCTGCGCTTGTTCACCAGCGCTAAAAGTGCTTCCCGCGCCATAGTTTTACGCTGTACGGTAAAAATATCAGTTGATTTTATTTCCTTAGTACCTATATTGACTTCGCTGACTCTTCTCCCGCCTTCAAGAGGCCTTATATTTTCCTACTGGCGTACCAGTCAGCGAAGCGTCGCATGTGCGCTTGTGTGAAGCGACCTTGACTTGGAGCTAGATACAGTGTACAAACAAACCAAGTAAAGAAAGGAACATTCTTCCATTCACAAACCATGTCCTGGCTTCGTTTCAACTAAGCGAACGAATTGCGACCAAGCAACTTTTTTTTAACCTTCTTGATTGCGATGACCCGCCAGCGGCCGGCAGACGAAAACGCTGGGCCGACTGACTCTGTCTCAAGGCGGGGAGCCGTGCAGTAGCACAGCCACCCCAATTGCCTGCTCATTCCCTCCTGACGTAACACGAAAACGCCACAGAAAATGGGCGAGCGTAAAGAGAGGAGACAGCATTTTCGAATTAGTTTTTCTACTAAATAAAATCGCGTTAACGCGCCCAGAGTGGTCGAAACATGCCTGGGGACTCCTAACTACAATTTGCGCTAGTATCCCGCAATGTTTACATATCACTTCACTCGTGTCCCTTTAATAATAATGAATACAAAAACGAGGAGTACATATGCAGTACATATTCACATGCCATGAGGCAATAAATGATTAGGTTGCTAGTCAGCACCTTTCTTTTCCCTGTGGCCTGGTGCTGTTTGTTTCACACCCAGTGTATACCAGCTGGAACAGTTAAATACCATAGTGACAATGAACATACAATTAATGTGGAGTTCCGGTTGCCAGGTCCTCAGAAGGAAAAGTCACCGGGAATTCCCGAAAATCACCAAAAATTGCCTCCATATATTGAATAATGGTGGACAAGGAGTCAGAAAAGTTGCCATTTTCAGGTCTCACTTAATAATAATGAATACAAAAACGAGGAGTGCATATGCAGTACATATTCACATGCCATGAGGCAATAAATGATTAGTTGCTAGTCAGCACCTTTCTTCCCCCTGTCCTGGTGCTGTTTGCTTCACTCCCAGTGTAACCAGCTGGAACAGTAAATACATAGTGACAATGAACATACAATTATAGTGGAGTTCCGGGTTGCCAGGTCCTCACAAGGAAAAGTCACCAGGAAATTCCCGAAAGTCACCAAAAATTCCTTCCTAAAGTGAATAATGGTTGGACAAGGAGTCAGAAAAGTTGCCATTTTCAGGTCTCACTTAATAATAATGAAAAGTGCCATTTTCAGGCCTCACTTAATATTAATGAATACAAAAACAAGGAGTGCATATGCAGGCATAGTCACATGCCATGAGGCAATAAATGATTAGGTTGCTAGTCAGCACCTTTCTTTTCCCTGTCCTGGTGCTGTTTGTTTCACACCCAGTGTATACCAGCTGGAACAGTTAAATACCATAGTGACAATGAACATACAATTAGGTGGAGTTCCGGGTTTGCCAGGTCCTCAGAAAGAAAAGTCACCGGAAATTCCCGAAAATCACCAAAAATTGCCTCCATATATTGAATAATGGTAGGACAAGGAGTCAGAAAAGTTGCCATTTTCAGGTCTCACTTAATAATAATGAATACAAAAACGAGGAGTACATATGCAGTACATATTCACATGCCATGAGGCAATAAATGATTAGGTTGCTAGTCAGCACCTTTCTTTTCCCTGTCCTGGTGCTGTTTGTTTCACACCCAGTGTATACCAGCTGGAACAGTTAAATACCATAGTGACAATGAACATACAATTAATGTGGAGTTCCGGGTTGCCAGGTCCTCAGAAGGAAAAGTCACCGGAAATTGCCGAAAATCACTCACCAAAAATTGCCTCCATATATTGAATAATGGTAGGACAAGGAGTCAGAAAATGTTGCCATTTTCAGGTCTCACTTAATAATAATGAATACAAAAACGAGGAGTACATATGCAGTACATATTCACATGCCATGAGGCAATAAATGATTAGGTTGCTAGTCAGCACCTTTCTTTTCCCTGTCCTGGTGCTGTTTGTTTCACACCCAGTGTATACCAGCTGGAACAGTTAAATACCATAGTGACAATGAACATACAATTAATGTGGAGTTCCGGGTTGCCAGTTCCTCACAAGGAAAAGTCACAGGAAATTCCGAAAGTCACCAAAAATTTTCTTCCTAAATGAATAATGGTTGGACAAGGAGTCAGAAAAGTTGCCATTTTCAGGTTCACTTAATATTAATGAAAAGTTGCCATTTTCAGGCCTCACTTAATAATAATGAATACAAAAACGAGGAGTACATATGCAGTTATATTCACATGCCATGAGGCAATAAATGATTAGGTTGCTAGTCAGCACCTTTCTTTTCCCTGTCCTGGTGCTGTTTGCTTCACTCCCAGTGTATACCAGCAAGAACAGTTAAATACCATAGTGACAATGAACATACAATTAATGTGGAGTTCCGGGTTGCCAGGTCCTCAGAAAGAAAAGTCACCAGGAAATTCCCGAAAATCACAAAAATTGCCTCCATATATTGAATAATGGTAGGACAAGGAGTCAGAAAAGTTGCCATTTTTCAGGTCTCACTTAATAATAATGAATACAAAAACGAGGAGTACATATGCAGTACATATTCACATGCCATGAGGCAATAAATGATTAGGTTGCTAGTCAGCACCTTTCTTTTCCCTGTCCTGGTGCTGTTTGTTTCACACCCAGTGTATACCAGCTGGAACAGTTAAATACCATAGTGACAATGAACATACAATTAATGTGGAGTTCCGGTTTGCCAGGTCCTCAGAAGGAAAAGTCACCAGGAAATTCCCGAAAGTCACCAAAAATTTCCTCCTAAAGTAAATAATGGTTGGACAAGGAGTCAGAAAAGTTGCCATTTTCAGTAACCTCAGCAAGGTTACTTTTGCGGAAAAAAATACTAAAATTCTGTAAAGTCGAAAACCGTATCACAGAATGTTACCGTGTACGGTGCAGTGTGAAAGCGACAGCAGTTTACTACTGCCAACAAAAAAGCTAGAGAGAGAAATTATTTGAAATGGAAAAACACAGAAATGGAGAAAAAACACACAGAAAGGTCGGTGTTAGAGTATCAATTCTGGCCAGCTCATCTGTGTGTGGGAAGGGGAAGGAAAAAAGAGCATTGACAGAGGGTGAGAGAGATGAAGAGGGCAGAGAAATGAAAGATGAAAGAACGGCTATGTACAAAGGATGCCTATACTTTCATTGTTCACCTCTGATAGCTCGTCAAGACGGATCTCTCTAATAACGCTGCAAGGCCACTGCTGCACGTAAATGTCAGCACAGCTTTAAATGCCTTGTGGGAAAGCTGCACACCTGGCCAAGTGCCCAGCAGTAATTAGACACAACCTGACATTCAAAGACTATGAATGACTTAGAACGAGCGTTCGCTGCCCACCATTTTTTACCACTTTGCTGCCTCACGACATGCTGTTCTTATTATATTATACACAGTTCCCACCATTCTACACATTCTACAACGAAATATCAACCTCATGTAAACTACAGAAGCATTGCACGTTAAACCGACATCATTGCTTGAAGGCTTCGGCACTATTCATATCTACCAGAGTTGCCAGGTATTGAAAAGAGCAATTTCGATTTGGGCGGTAAAAAGCGCTGTATGGTGGTGTATTTGAGTGACTGATTATTGGGACCTATTCTAGACTTTGCCTATCTATCCGCCGTCTGCTTTAAAGATTGTTTTGTTCTGTTCAATTTGTCTCGACAGCTACACGCACTCAAAGTCAAACAAGATCCTCTCTGTGACCATGTGGCGTCGGAAAGACCCAGAAATATGTAGAATCCTCAATGCGTAAAGAAACTATAAAGTAGCCAAGGCTCCACAATAAAATTTCCGTCACGACGAGTCTCGAAAAGTCGCCAATGTGGCGACAAATCGCTAGACCTGTCAACCCTGGTGGTGTTATGTCTCTTAGCTCTCTTTCCTGCTAGAAGTACTGGTCACTGTAAGGGCAGTGCAAATGTTTTGAGGTGAAGGCATGAAACATTTAAATGGGGCCATGCGGACAAAATGCAAGTTTGGTTCATTCTAAGATTTTCTCGTTAGAATGCCACTGACATCACTTTTTAGCCCAAACTCCACTCAAATAGGCCATGTGATTGGGAAAAAAGACTGGCCATGCAACCCACTAGCTCATTTTCCGCACTAGAACCTATGACGTGTTATGGCATCTGTGCGATTGGCTGAGGCCAGCAAAAAGCAAACGCAAATAAAGCAAGAAATAAACAAGCTTGAAGAATGAACTATTTTTGCTTAAATTTACAGCACATTCCTTTTATTCCTAAGAAAGGTTGGACAAACAACGGAAGTTATAAATGAATGCATAAACTTAGAAGCAACAGTACAGACTATGCCAGCCATAGCTGCACAGCTGACCGCCATATTGGGCTTGTGTGACACAAGGCTGGCCAACTCGCATAAGCAACGTTGTCTTATGTTACCCTGATTCGTCAAGCATACCCAATGTTTTCCAAGAACAATCACTATCAACCATAGCAGACATTTGCCAGCTACAAATCCGGTAAAAAACAAAGCGAGTGGAGACAGCTGTCCTATTGCTGTTGTAGTGGCATCTAGGGGGCAGATGGTACACAAGGCAACACAACTTTTTGCCATTCTCTGTAGTCTGAGCCAACATGATAATTTTTTCTACTAGTGTTCTGGATGCATCATCACTAAATCCCAAAGCCCATGATGCAGCGGGAGTACTGAAATGTTTGTGTAAATTGTGCAAGTTCTTAGTGAATAAACCGTTGTTTACTGACAGACAAGTGCTGGGGTGGGGGCACTTTAAACTACCAAGGCTTCTGAATAAAACAAACTCATATTTTGTCTTCATGAACCCTTTTTAATGGTGCAGAAGAGTGTTCAGATGCACCACGGGTGTTCGATTAGACGGGCACATCATGCCCTTAGCACCCCGTGAAATAGGAACAGTCTCAAAAGGCACTGAAAACAAGGGAATGCCCTGATAAAATATACTTACACAACTTCTGTCTGTCTGTGTTTCTGCACTGGTAGTTGGCCGGAAAGGAGTCACCAGAAACAGTCTTGAGGGGCTAAGGCTTCTTGTTTCTTGCCGAGGCGCCCTAGTCCCATTTGTGCTGCCATGAACTTCACGCTGAAAGCATGAGAAAAATGTGCCCAAAATACGTCTTTAAAACCCAGTAACCATGAGCCTGTTTACTGCCAATCCACGGGCTGCAACATGTTTAAAGCCTCAGAGCTTAACAAACAAGACAGACAGGTGGTCAAGTTGGTTTGTATTCATCAGGGTATAACAGCACAGACAAAAGACAAAGAAGGAAGTACGAGGACAGGTGTTTGTCCCATGTACTTTTTCTCTGTCCTTCGTCTGCGTTGACTGTTACCACACAACAAAGCCTAACAAACCATCCACAAAAAACTGCACTACGTACGTTACTGCCGCTTGTGTTTCGGTCATCTTCTCTGGGTGGTGGCCCTGTACTTGTAGTGGTGCTCTCACTGGTGTCACACTGCAAGTTCAAAGTGAAACACCAAACAAGGTGCAGAAGAAAAAATCCCAGGTACTTAGTCCACTTATTTGGCGTGAAGGCAAAAACAAAATGATTATCAAAGACAATTCTTTACTGCTACATCAAGTTTACGCATCTTTTTTCGTTCTGTACGACGCAAATTACCCCCATACAGAGACTGGCCAAAGTTCATGCTGCAGCTTTTTCACAGCCCGACCATTCCACACACGCGTTGCGCACACATTAGACTAATTATGGTTCCACTCTGGCTGGGTGCCACGTTAGTGCTCTGGCCTGTGCATTTTGTCACCATTCGTGTTGTTGCCGACAACTAAAACTACAGTCACTTTTCACCTTCAGTGAAAACAAAAATGTGGCTGCATCATGTAGCAATGGGGCTTTTTAATTTGCAGTCTCAGACACTCCCTGGACTCCCCGAGAAGCAATCCGTCATTCAATTTTCAAATACACTCGTATGGCGTTGAGAATTTAGGCACTACCAGTGGCGAGTTTGAGATTGCAAGTCAAAGAGCCACAATGCTTCCACACTTGGCAAAGAGCCCTTGTAGACTCCAAGCATGCAAACCCCACTTGATCATCTGTAACTGTTGATGCCCGAGGTGCAACGCATGGCTAAGCTGCAGAACCTCACAAATCTCGCAATAACATGCTCCACTCGACGGTAACTCAAAAAATCCACACTACGTACGTCGCTGCCGCCTGTGCTTGGGTCATCTGCTCCAGGTGACAACGCTGCACTTGTAGCCGCACTCTCACCATTGTCAGGCTGCAAGAACAGGTGGAAGTGTCAAGCAAAACAAGTTATTAAAAATTTGCTGCGTCACGTATTAATGCTCACACACTTGGAAAAGAGAGCACTTTAAGGCTCCAGGTATGTTGCCCCATTGCCTGTCTGAAGCTGTTTATTTATGAGCATACAAATTTAAGCTGCAAACTCAACAGACTGCAGAAGTGCACATGCTGCCAAAAACAATGCACTGGGCAACTACTATCACCTGAACTTTGCAGGGCAACGTGTTGCGGAATGCAAGGATGCAAGCCCTGTTGTTTTCTTGCTATGATGCATTAGGGTTCATAAATTTCAGTAGGTTGATGCTAGTGACAGAGGAAGGCATACCGTTCTGAAGCTTTATGAGTGTCAGGGGAGAAAACGTAATAACAGGCGCACGAATACTGGAAGGCGTATTTGTAGGCGAGGGTGTGTGTGTAAGGGCGGTGGTCTAGTGTGACGATGGCGTTCCGAATCACGAACTCTACAAGCTGGTTAATGAAAATGTATTGTACAAAGTAATACACGACGTACGAGGTGAGAAACATGAGCAAAAGCTAAATAAAGCAATCACATAATATTTTGCGAGGGGCCGAACGCACCTGGTGAATTTGATATGCGAACTATTCGACGCCTATTGATACAAGGCTGTGTCTAGCGTTCCGTCTAGACGGAACAGCAGCTGTCACTAAAGTTCCGTCCAGAAGAAGCACAACTCGCGTAGAGAGCAGTCTCTTGATTTTCACCCAACCGGCCAAACCGCTACCGCTCACTGACTAGCCAGAATCACTGATAATTATTATTCGTCATTATAATTACAGATGGTCGGACTAACTCTAGCTCTATCGGAACAAATCTCCAAGGCACCACCCGACGCCCGCTTCACAATATTTAAGTGAGAGCAGTAGGTCTTGATTTTTGCCTAACCGGCCAAACCGCTTCCGCTCACTGACTAGCCAGAGTAACTGTCAATTATGAATCACTGGTAATAATTACAGATCGGGCGTAACTGGCGATGGCTACGTCGCCCTTGGCTCCAGTTAGCGGGAGCGCTTCGGCCGCTTGAGTAAAAAACCAAGACCGACTGCTCTCACCGTGTGAATTGTAACGCGGGCGTGAAGTTTTTCTGTTACAAAACGCTAACCACGCAGCCGCACACACACACACACACACACACAGACACACACACACACAGACACACACACACCACACACACACACACCACACACACACACACACCACACACACCACACACACACACACACACACACACACACACACACACACACACACACAACACAAACACAACGCGCGCGCGCGCGCACACACACACACACACAGCCCACACACACACACCACACATACACAAAAAAAATTGCGGCCACCTCCCCGCGAGGGAACCCTGTGTAGATGCGACGCATCGTGGGGTTCACTTGGTGCTTCCGTTCATTGTTGCTGTAAGTGGGAGCTTTTTTTTCTTTTATTGCAAGTGTTAATCATTGCCCCATCATGCGTTGTATCAGTAGCATCTTGACGTAGTTTGAATGAGTCAAGGATATAAGGCGCGTTCGTAGCACCTGATTCTGTCTCGGTTTTGTGGCGCAGTGGGAACAGCACCATGTACCTCACGTTCCGCCCTCAGGGTCGTGGGATCGAAACCGGGCGCCGCTAACTATTATTTTTTTATAATGTACAGGGAGGGGTGTGGACGGACAACTACGCCGTATGGAGGGACAAGGCGAGTGAATGCGACGCAGTCGCATCTAAAAAAATAAACACGGTGCGACAATAAAACCACGGACTACAACGTCCGTAGTCAGCGGCAGAACCACTACACCAAATCCCACAACGAGAAACGGCGGCTAATCGGCTGGTTTTGATTTGGCGTTCAGTCTGGACGGAACTTTAGCAGTTTTAGCGTTCCGTCTGGACGGAACGCTAGACACTTCCTTGATACAATACGTGGTACAGAAGCGACCTGAAAATAACACTGCGCCACAAATCACGTTGTATTACTAGGCAACCGGGTACAATGATTATTATTATCAGGTGAGACTCGGATTTCCACTTGCCTTGCTTTTCTTTGTCGGGACGTAATCTCCTCTTACGAGACGACGCCGGCCAACTTTAACCTGTGTACAGAAGTTGCAAAGCATGACCGGCTGCCCAGTAGAGTGAAATAAAATAAAAGGTAGTTGATAAAGCAACCCACGTTTCGCTGGTACCCGAGGTGCAGCATCGGGGTTGGGTTTGTTTGCGATCACTTCCCGCCCACAAAGTGCACGGAACACACCGCGATGCAGCCGTCGGCACAAAACCTTTTCGGTTTGACACTGGCCACCCAAAGACGTTGTTGATCTTGGTCGCGCGGAAATCGGTCCAGCTCAAATAGTCCGCAACCGCAATGCTGCCGCAGCTGACCATGATCCTCGCACAGCTCTGCCGCAAGTATTTTTCGTTTGCAAAAGTTGTTGTTGCAGCCAAACACCGCGGAGTGATTCCCTGTTGATTGGGAGCTAGTTGCCATCACAACAAAATAGTCATTAACGCGCGCAAAAGGCAATATAAACTTCGAGATGCTGCGTTTGCACAAAGAACACACTCCGTGAAGAGCTCGCAGCACATGCCAGAGGAGGAAAACCAAAAACAAACAAACATGGCGGCGCTGCTAACGCGCTGGTGACGAGGTTAACAGAAAATGGTGTATAGAAACCCAGAGGTATTCCACAAAACACGAATATGACAGAAACGAAAACCAACCAACTAACAGCCGACCCAACGACAGGAATCGCCTCTCGAGCGGCACGTCGTAAAGTATTGTCATACTGTTCCTGCCTATGTTTGTGCTCTGCGCTTTCAGAGTTCCTTTCCTTTGGTAACACGTGTAGCGCCTAACAAAGCCTGGTTGCCTATCTATGGACGTAATCCAACCGCCTGGTCGCCAGGTTTTGACGTGTGATGAACTGCAACTTCCCTCAGTAGCTTTGAGCAGTGCAACTATCATAGACCGAACGTATGGTGACCTCTCCCTATCCTTGACGCAAGTTTCGCCCCTTTACTGACCTTCAGCTCCCGTCCGCTTCGGGGATTCTCGTAAGGAAATCCTTCGAAAGTTTACATCGCTTTCAGCTATTATGGAGTGAACGACGCGTTTGTTTGCGTCGTCTACGGACCCGCTGGTCGGGCAGACACGAAAGCGTGGCGAATAACAAACGATGCTCCGTTGTTCTCCTTGCGCCCTTCACTCTAACTCAGATCGGCCAGCGAGGAAACAAACACATTACAGGTAAACAAGCTAACCCCTGTGAAAGATATCTAATTGCCGGACGGTTTTAATATTAAGTGAGTTTCCCGAACTTAACAGGCCCCTTTCAGGCCGATGAGTAAAAAAAATTTTGTAGAAGTGCAACTTTGGAACGACATTGCTCTCGCTACTGAAAACGATGACATCATTCCTTTTGCAGTAGAGCACAATTTATCTCATAAATTCTTCGTAGGGTGTTGGTTTACGACCTATTTAATGCCATCCAACCACAGCCGTATTTTACAGTATGCAGACGATAGGTTCTGATCCTCGTGTCACTGTGACTATGGTCAGGCACTTGCAATGTTGAGAACTAATGCTGATAAGGTAATGAATTGGTTTTGCAGCAACTTCGTTTCGGTAAAAAATGCGAAAACAAAGCTACTATGCTTTCGCAATACCTTAAAGCCCATTCCTACCTTCATTCCGTTTTATATGCGTTTTCCTCAGTGTTGTATTATCAGTACCTACCTTCGGAATGAATACAAGCCAAATGTTAGCTATTTAGCTTTTCTAGTTGACTCAAACTTGACCTGCAACAGTCACACAGCGCTCATATGTGGTCACATCCGCAAAATATTTGGCTTGCTTTATTCATTCATAGTTCTGCGTCGGACAAATATCAGTATCCTAATTTCGCATGCGCTTTCATACAGTGTATTCCGCTACGACATATGTTTTTTGTATTTGTACTGTTTTCGGGCGTAATAAGATTAATGGTATGTTGAAAACAATTCTACGTTCCATTCTGTATGGTATGCCAATAGACGAAATCCATAGTGTGTTTACCTGTTCCCGAATGCACTCCTTCTATTCATTGTTGAGGAGACTGTTCTTTTGAGACATCTGTAAACGGAAGAATTCTGTGGCACGTACTCTCATGCTCGTGCCCTGCGCTTACGTTGTCGCTTCTTATACCACGTGTTTGCACTCATTTTGGGAAACATGCTCGTTCCTCCTGTGTCCCGCGTACTTTGAATGAGTTCCCTGATGTCTTTTTGTCTGCCATTACCCGGAAGCAAATCAAGTCGCAGCTTCTCAAAATGCTTGCCGAAAATCTCTTTTCCTCCCGTCCAGTCTATAATTCTTTTTTTCTCTTTTTGTATGCATGCTATTACCTTTTGTTTCCTGGATGTTCCCCACCTGTGTCATTGTTTGTTTCTTGCTATATGTTTCTTGTATTTTGTTTTTATTTAACTATCCGTGCGCCAGCACTCAGGCCTCTGGCTGTTCCTGGGCACGTAAATAAACATAATTGATTGATTGATTGAATATATTGTAATAATAATAATAATGATGTAATAATAATAATAATAACATAATAATACTATGACTATTATTATTATATTACTAAGTTTGAGAAATATTTGGCCAGAAAATAAAAAGGTTTGCAAAAATGTTTGCTTCTTTTGCAGGTTTTCAAATTTGCCCCGCCACACAATGTGGAACGTAGCCCGTCCCGATCGCGTTCTAAATATTTTTTTATTTAACTAATATCGTGTTTCTCACTAAAATATTGCCATTTCCGTTGCGAGGATAAAGAGTTCGACACAATAATAAAGGTTTATATAGAAAAAGGTCCTAGCACCATGTTGGCAGTCTTTATCTGAACACAATCCTGATGTGGCTTTTGTGTTGTTTTTCCTACCACCGTGATTTTCTTAGAGTACTTTTACAGTGTAGTGCCCTTGTATACCTTTATTCTCTCCTGTTACTGGTATTCCCTCCACAAAGTGTTTTAGAAAGGGGATATTTATAGAAACAGCAGATGGCTACGGTAACACATGTTGACTGCTAAGGCAGAAAGTTGGGCTAGTTGGTTATCTGACTGCATTTTACTAGCTAAAAACAGACGCGGACGAAGAAGTACACAGCACTTTGTACTTCTTCGTCCGCGTCTGTTTTTCGCTAGTAAAATGCTGCTGACTGCTCTTAGAAACATCGTTAACTATTCTTACTAGGTACAGTAGTAGTACTAGGTACAGTAGAATCAGAAGTAGTAGGTACAGTAACTATTTTTACTAGATACAGTAGAATACAATAGAAGCGCGACGGAGAAACATACTATCTGGGAAAACACATGATTCGCCGCAGTATGAAAATGCAATCCAGAGACGATTATGACATTTTCATCGCATTTTTTCACTTGTACATGTCTGTCAACATCTGCGGACGCATGCAGCGACCATTTGCAAACCACAGCTTGTTTTGTAAACATTGTAGACTTTTGTACGCATCGAAATTGTTCTCCCTGCATAAGTAACTCCGCACGGCTTCCAAGCCGTACAGAGCCTGAGCATGTGTGGCGGCCGGAGACGCCACCTCTTTCTCCCAGTCGTCGGCGCCATCTTTTTGGAAGGTTTCGCCGACCACCAGCGATGCCTACTTCAAAAGGGGAGTTTTGCACGTTGGGACTTCGTTATACAGGAGACGTTGGCTAAAGGCAGCCGCGTTACGAAGTGACTCCGGAAAGCCAAGCACTGCGGGAAAGCCGCCACGGTGACCCAGCCAGACCGACCACAGATTGGCGAATGGTTTTTGCGCCGCGTGCGCTGAGGATCTGCCCGCACGCACGTAAGCATGTTTTCGTCCTCCGTGAAACTCACCATCCACTGTAGTTGAATAGATTTTTAAAGGTTTAAACGTACTTACTAGGAAACCATGTCGTCCAGGAAGGTGCTAACAAAGAAAAACACCGTAACCATACGGGGAATATTTAATTTGACACAGTTGAGAGCGTAGAAACCGGAAAATTGTGTGAATCAGGAACTTTTCAACCGGTTTCTATTGTATTGTATTTCTGATTGTATACTTTGTATACTTTGTATCTGATCGACAGTAACTCAATTAATCGAAACTATCCATGACCTTTGCGAGGCTATAGATGAATGCAAACAGGGAGACGTTGTATGTATAGACTTTGCGAAGGCATTCGACAAGGTTCCGCATCATAACTGCTTCACAAATTGCGAAGGCTAGGAATTAGTGAGGGTATTGTTTCGTAGATCGAGGAGTACTTACGAAATTGTTTTCAAAGAGTCAAAATTGGAACAAGTGTATCAGAAAAATGCGAAGTTCAGTCTGGAGTGCCTCAAGCTCCGTTTTAGGACCGTTATTGTTCCTAATGTACATAAATGATATTCCTGCCTTGTCAACGCACCCGTTAAGATGAAACTTTTGCGGACGATTGTTTGATTTTTTCTGATTTATCCCCAACGATCAGATTGAATTAAACAAATGCCTGCAAGCATTAAATATATGGTGTCAACGGTGGGCATGGCATCAAATATGAAAACAACAACATATACGCATGTAACACGAAAGCGGCATGTTCTAAGATTTGAAGATAATATAGGCGAATATGCCTTGACCGAGGTACAGAGCCTCCGGTACTTAGGGGTGACAGTGGCGCATAATCTCGATTGGCGCATTCATGTGCATAATTCCTACACCAAAGCATATCAAAAGCTCTGCTTTCTTAGCAGGAAGCTACCAAACGCGACAAAAAAATTAAGGTAATTGCCTACAAGACTTTCATACGGCCCGTTTTAGAATATGCAAACGCTGTATGGAGCCCACACCAAAAGGGTTTAAAAAAGAAGGTAGAAAAATACAGCGAATCGCAGCCCGTTTTATATGTTCTAGGTATCGCCGCACAGACTCAGTTACAGATATGCTTCAGCAGTGCGGGTTGGAACTTCTGGAAAGCAGAAGAACAAAGCAATGGCTGAAATTTCTTTTCCAGATATTGCATGGATCACTAAAACTACATAAGAAACAGTATATGAAAGCGTCTCCAAAACATAGCTCCCGAAAACATCACAGCAGAGCGATTCGAATTAATATTACGCACACTGACGTGTATCGGTATTCTTTTTTTCCGGATGTCATTTAAATGTAGAATAAACTACCAAACAATGTTGTGGAGTGCTCGGGTGTACATCAATTTGAATCAGCTATAGATATGTTTTTTAGAAATAGTGCGTCATCCGAAATCTGTTCATGACTGTGCGCTAACAGCATTTTAGTGCACCGTTTTGTTCCCTTGCCGTATTTTGTTTCGATGTTTTGTTCAACA
Source organism: Haemaphysalis longicornis (assembly GCA_013339765.2). NCBI lineage: Eukaryota > Metazoa > Arthropoda > Arachnida > Ixodida > Ixodidae > Haemaphysalis > Haemaphysalis longicornis. The sequence continues at coordinate 51,613 of JABSTR010001919.1, read as the reverse complement.
CTGTGTGTTATTGCAGTGTTTGTTCCCTCGCTGTAACGACCCTCACTAGATGGTCAACAGTATTATCAAATAAATAAATAAATAAATAAATAATAAAATAATAAATAAATAAATAAAAAATAAATAAATAAATAAATAAATAAATAAATATAAATAAATAAATAAAACTAAATAAATAAATAAATAAATACTGAAACTGATTTTACTCGTCCTAATATTGTCGCCTTAGAAAACTAAAGTCTTGTTACCAACGCAGAGAATGAATGCTGCTGCCACCTTTTTACTGATTTAACGGTAGCACAAGGCGTGACTGCATAATCAACGCAAAAACCATATAGGTATATAAAGTTACGCCACTGGTTACAACAGTGCACAAAAAATCACACACTATTTTGTGTAACGATGACGACAGTTAAACGCGAATGATTCTCGTGAGAAATTCTTTCCTTGCCGGAAGAGTTAGGATTTTGACTAGCAGAGGGTTTGGACATTGACTCGTTCAGCTTTGACTTCCCCTCACACGCAGTTTGGACTCTTCATTACAGCGGCTTTCATTTTGTTACGATCACCGCCTACTGATTGCTGAAGTAAAAATGGAAGTAAGAAAGACGACAGGTCTCCTGCATCATGCAGGGTGCTCTACAATCTTTTTAAAATTTGGTGTGTGCATTCTGCTAATAAGCATTCTCGGTGAAACAGTCCGCTGGTCTCTGTTATTACTAAAAATAATTTTGTGACAAAGATGAAGCTCCCCCGAAGCAATTGGTGTCAACCTGCATTCCAGCAATAGTGAAGACAACGGTTTAAGAGCATCGCACCAGCTCAGAGAAGATAAGAAGATCGCAGAAAGCGAAACATCAAAGGAGCCAAAACACCCGGGAACGTAAGCGGAACCGACCCATCTTAGAAGAAAATGAGCAAGGAAGTCTTCGCGAGAAATAGAAAGACGTTGCGAGAAAGACAAAAAAAGGCGAGAAAGTCGGAAATTCCAATGCAGCAATGAGACGACAGAGACCACCTGGTGGCCTCAAAAACCGAGAAAAAAGCTATAGCATGAAATTTAAACCAGCTATACCATAACTACAACGAGCAGAGGAAAGGATTTTTAATGCATGAAGCGGAAGAAGGCGAATTTTAAAGGGGGCATAATATGACTCGAAATTCGGGGCCATCTTGTTCAAGATCGAGAACTATCAGGCGGAAGAAACGCAAGGCATCCTGATAATACCAGAGCCAGCGCAGAAAGCCAAAACTGGAAGCGTTGCAACAAACAGTGTGGAAGACGATGCGGACCTTGTGGAGTTGCCTAAATAAAAATATTAATGTGTGCAATGGCATTCTCCACATATAGTAGAATTTGAATAAACGACGAACTGAAAACTACTGGGAACTTCAGTCAGCCCAGTACAAGTCCACTACATCAACACCTCAACACAAGTCCACTACAGCAACACTGAAAGCTGTGCACCCTTCAAACTTGCCGATCCACGTTTCTTCAACGACTTCTTCCGAATTCCCTAATTTAAAGGGGTCTTCACCACTCAACCTTTCGAGCTGCTTCGGCATTCGGAAGAAATCATTGAAGAAATGCGGCTCGGAAAGTTTGAGGGGTGCACAGCTCTCAGTGTTTATGTAGTGCACTTGTATCATTCCCTTCCACAACGAGAGTTACCGAAACGCGCAGAAGAATGTATAAGAGACAGCAACGATTAGTTAAAGTTACAAAATGACTGTGGTCTCCATGTAGAAGGATTTGAGGAGCTGTTGCTGTTTTATTTGCAATCGACGTTTTTCAAATGGGAGCAAAAGGTGATCCTTCAAAATGCAGGCGTCTGTATTGGTTCGAGGGTCGCACCAGTTCTTAACAACATTTTTCTGGGGAAAGTTGATGTTAACCTGCAAAAGGTGCTTGGAGGCAAGGTGGTCCGTGTCGCAAGATACGTAGACGGTTATTTGGTTTTTGTGCACCGGAATGAAGCATCAATGAAATGTGAAGGTATTGCAAAGGCGTTCGAAGACCACGGTATGGGACTAAAGTTCACCAAAGAGCTTCCCGCAGAAGGTAGCTCACAGTTTCTAGATCTAGCCATAAATTTTGCAGAGAACCACACATGCCAGAAGTACAATCCTAGGTCGGCTAAGCCGTTTCTTTATTATGCGTCCGGGCATGCAAAAATAGTAAAAAGGGGCATCGCGATGTCTACCCTGGGATCAGCATTAAAAAAGTCATGCAATCATACTGCGGAAAATAACTTTGGTGATCAGATAATCCACCTTCAGGCGGCAGAATTTCCGAACCATGTTATAATTTCGGTGTGTCAGACCTTAGTCCGAGAGATTAAGCACGGAAGAAACGAGGTACAGGAAAAAGAACGGGGGAAAGAACGAGCCGTCATGCCTTACATGCACAAGTTGGCACACGGGCTGAAAAATGTCGGGTCAAGATATGGTGTAGAGGTTATCTTCTCGGCAAAGAACAAAATAGACAGGCTTTGTTCTAGGGTGAACAAGACACGTCCATTTGGTACTAGCCAGAACACTTGCGGTGTCACTCACAAGCGAGCTTGTGGCCTTGCAAATTAGGTGTTGTGTACCGCATTCCGCTGTCCCTAGCAAAAGAGTGTATGTGGGCAGATGGGGCGGTGCCTGAATAGTAAGACTAGGAGAGCGAGCAGGGACAATGAAAAACTGCACGTATGCAAATCTGCCGGCGCATTGTAAAAAGTGTGAAACTCGTGGATGTGAACCTTCTTTTCGCTGATACCGAAGTGCTCTTCGAGCACAGAAATCAGAAGGTTCGGGAGATAGTAGAGGACCTTCTACATGAACCTCCTATCAAGATGACTGCGTTAGCCAAGACTTCCAATCACGCTCCACGAAAAGGCAGCAAAGGTAGTTGGCCATATGCTTGCGTGAACTAGTCAGTTACTCGGCACGTGCCTCTTTTAAGTTGGAGGGGTGTGCTTGTTATTTAATCTTTTAGCGTATTACGGTGTGATGTGTCGCTTTAATCATATGTGGTTCTTCTGCGCATGGTGCACATTTGTGTGTATATATTTTTGGGTTTTCTAATAAAATTAGTTGAGAGTCAGCGCTTGTGTTGTACACCTCTCCGTCTTTCGTCCTGTTTTTTTGGGCGCTGTGTGTTTTTTTAAGATAATTTAGAAGGTGTGCATGAGATTGCCATAATGCAGACACTAGAAATCTGGATTATCACTGATTATATTTTTTGCGTTGCCTGCTGAACAAAAACCCCTGCAACATTTCTCAGCGCTTACTGTATTTTAATGCAGTACATATTTTTTCTTCAAAGTACTTGCCTTATGCTTTATGGAGGTATTATGGAGGTATGGAGGCTTTATGGAGGTATTGGTTTTTGTCACTTGTAACCTGGTAGCCACGCTGGCGCCATGATGTTGAATCAATTCTCAGTTCTGACCAATACACGCCCAGATCAAGCACACTTCGTCTTCTTAAGTAGATATGTGATGTCTCCACCTATTATGTCTAAATGATCAAATATCTTTGTCATAAAGAGGGTCAGCGCTTTCTATAGTCAAACAGCCAAACAAACGCCGCGGCAGTACTTTTAAGGAACTGAAGTATAATGTACGGCTCTCTAGAACAGGTTCTAATTTCTCTATTAGAAAACCCCTAATATTTAAAAGCCATGATAATTTTTTACGGTTCTTTTTTGAGATATTGACGCATTTACGGCAGGCAAACTTCGACACCTCGATTGCAAAAACGGGGTAAGCTTGCAAGTACATCTGTATTTACGTAACTACGGTTTATATCAAAGAATTTCGGGAACGTAGAAAAAACTTTCCTTAGGATATTTTTATTAGGTTTTTTTTATGCAACACTTTGAAACGACCTGAAGAAATTCTTGTCCTCATACGGTGAAAGGTTATTAATAGGCCTTATTTCTTTTCTGCCGCCCATCTTCTCCTGCAGCTGCTCTCTGTCGGTTATGAAAGTAACGCTGTTCTCTGCATCAAGCTTCATTGTGCTGACACGTTTATTAAAAATAGCTGCTGTTTGTTTATTTGAACGGAAAATTAAAAACACCAAACAGAAAAACCTTTAAATATCAACGTAGGGCCACATAAGGTCTTTAAAAGGCGCATATAATACCACGTATTTATTTAAAAATGAAAATTTCCGTGGTTGTTTCTTCCTTCGCTTTTATCTACAGTAAGTACTCAGTCTGTGTATTGTTCTGCCACTGCTTCATTGCTTTATTTTAAACGTGAGTACGTTTCATCACGATCATAATCATCTCCATCAGCCGATCTACGCCCGCTGCAGGGCAAGGACATCTCCCATCGATCATCAATTCTCCAGATTGTGTTCCGGTACTCGTCACTGGATAAAGTTGGCCGATCTGCGTACAAAAAAAACCCAATTAAATTATTCCAGCCAATTTAGCTATCTTTAAAAAGGTCCTGCCATGAAAACTGACCCGACTAGATGTATCTTAATCAGCGTCTCTACGTGTACGAGTTCTCTGCGAATGAAAAATCGAAGGAAGGTAATTTGTGCGCACACCTAGCATTGAAGTAACAGAAAAGGAATGTGCGTCCTATGCAGAACTGGCGCTTTTCCAGATCGCTGTTAGGCAAACGCTTTGGCACGACCCCAACCACCTTAGTTGCTCAGTGATTCAGATTAGGCTGGTTAGCCCAAAAAAGGGGTTGATATTGGCAGCGAAGGCCGCTTTTCGGATAGAGCTAGGTACCTAAGGGAAGACCACCCGATCAATCGCAAGCCGTCACAAAAGATCTGGATCCTTTCACCTTGGCACTCCCTTCTTCCCTCCGTCCCACATTATTCGGCTGGATACATCATGACACTTTGACCATTTTTGCGTTGCGGCCTAATCCGCTCAAGATGCCGATGTTTCGACTGGCAGTCCTGGCTTTATGTGTATGCAGGAGAACGTAAGAACTGAAGCCCTGGTTTCTAACAGTGTGGAAGTAACCATAGACCAGGGCGTCCACGAATACACGGCGAATGTATGCAACAACGACGTGAAGCCGATAGGAATGATTACATGCTAGCGAAGTGTTTGCCATGTCTCTTTACACCGCTATTAGTTTCAAACATTGACTAGCTTGGGTCTCTGCACCTTTCCACTCAAAGCGGGAAATCTCGATAAGCGGCCAAACAGGAAAATACTGGCAGTTTACCGTTTTACTTACTGAACCAGTTACAGTACTTCACCTTAATGAAGTTTATGTTTAATTGCAAGCAGTGTTTTTTTATATAGCTTCACATCTATAACATGAAATCTTAGCAGTATAGTGTGCCTATTCACGAAAGATTCGGAAGAAGAAAATCTGGGGCTGCTCACATTTGCGCATACGCTGTACCAGCGTTGTATCAGAGTAAACACTTAAAAATATGTCTCGCGAGGAAACTAACGCACCGTAACGCACACAAATATCAAAACAAGAATTGCTACAAACTTTATCCGACCAAGGGCGGCTGTGGGAGAACTATTATTTTACACTTCGAGCTGTGTGGGTACTACAAGTTGAAAAGCTATTTTTCAAAGAAGATGTTTTTTTAGGCGCGAAGCCTTTCATGGTCTCGGGCTGTCGGCGACTGCAGCTGTCATCGTATCTTGTCTCATGTAGTCACGGTACTAAAACACCGGGACGCTTGTTTTCCAACGCCACGCGCTAGAATGTAACGCGAACAAAAGGAAGAGACCGGGACACTAGTTTTCGAATGCCTCCCGCTATAACGTAACCCGTAGTCAAGGAACACACCAGGAAAAGCATTTTCCAACGCCTCTGGCTAGAATGCTTCGGGCTTCAAAGATTACTCTTACAGCCAAGCTGTATACTTCTCCCCCCAATGGTTTCATCTCCATGGGCGCAAACGCTAAAGGGCCAAGAATACGCTTAGTCACTGCATGCTTCCACCCTCCCCTGTTTTCACGTTAGTAGACATTGCCCGCGAGTTTTTTTTATTGTGAAAGATTTCCGAGCAGAAAAGGATGTTTCATGTCATCCTGTAGGCTTCTTGAATTTCTCTCCCTGTTTTACCTTTAGCACTTGCCAATAGTACCACATTACCAAACTTGACAACGCAGCCGGAAGTTTTGCACTATATAGCAATATGCCCCCGAGATTTAGAGATAAAGCAGAGAGAGAGATTATAAGAGCCTACAGCACTACTGACTAAGCTGAGAATTCTGCCAAAATGCCTCCAGTAAGCCTTTTACTCAAGGAATTAACATTCTTATATTGTCACATGTAGAAGAACTTAAGGAATTTTTTGGCATGTTTAGACTTCTGGAAAAAAGGGAAAAATAAAACACTCCCTTGTTTTTTTACCACTTTCATTTTTCGACCACTGTTATCATTCCGTGTAGATAATTTAGTGGCATACTGGCTATGGTTTTATTGTTTGGTATTAGGATGACGGCTGTTTATTTTAAACGCTTCGTTTAGTTAGCACGTTGAATAGGCTATCTGGTGCTCGTTGATCAGTTCACGGCACCTTTTCGACCTGTTTTTCTTGCTGAAGTTAACAAGTAATTCTTGTTACGCCGAAAGAGTGGTGTGGCTGTTGATTGGCTTCTGGATAATACCGGTGGGAAGTATATATGTGTGTCGTCATTTCATGCAAAAAATAGACTATGAGGTTTCGATCGTCCTGTGGCCCTTCTGTCTTCGTCCTCGTCTGTCGTGCAGACTTCTTAGTTCGTCTGTCATGAACCAACTAGGCAGCAGCGAAATCCTATTACATCAACAGAGAATGTAAACTTGCCCGACGCCAACCCGAATGTCGTTGGTTACCGGCAGCCTTGGAAATTTCCGCAGCAATGCTGGTATGCTGCCGTGAATATAAATTTTAAATGATCCAAGTAGCGTCAGTGCAGCATTGGGAAGTGCCAGTGTAAAAGAACGCAAATATTTAGGCCCGCATACACAACACGTCCTACCGGTCGAATCTCTCCTAGAACGTAGTGCACAATGTCCGCATCCGGTTCGACTATAGGTGGCTCACGACGGCGGCTACTAAGCAATCTGAAGTTCTGCGACCAGTGGATCCGCGTAAGGTACCTTTTTAGCAAGTGTGCATATACCCGTTGCGCCCTTTTCCTGTGTCCTCCTCGGGTAACGGATGGATCGTTGTTGATTGACGTTACATCACTGACTATTGCGAGACGAAGGGTCTTCGCCGAGACACCGTCGCAGAGGTCGCGATGTTATTGATTGGAAAAAGTGTACTTACCTATGGTGCCCCGAAAGTATATGCTACCTACAGAGCTAAGGCATTTACGGCACAACGATTTCGCGATGTCCTGAGACTAAGTTGCGCCAGCTATTGCAAAACAACGGGTTACCGACCAAGGCAAACGTACTTACTGAATGGTTGAACAAACCACTAGCCGTTAAGGTTTCGATGTACGTCGACCTCGACCACCGGAACTGAGGTTACGTACTTTCTGATGTAATATACGCATACAACACAGCGCCTCGGAAAATGCGCGTTTCTCCCCTTTTCGTTTATTCTACAGAAGATAAATCATCACTATGCTGGATTTTACGCCGATTCCTGAGGAGTGTTGAATAAATCGCTGAGCCTGCTGAACCACATGCTAGCTCCACGTAAACGCACTAAATGCCCACAATCCCATATAGCGCAGTGGCATAACGTCCAGCAGCGCTACGTCAAACCACTGGTTAGGTGCACACGCTTGGTCGTGGATACCGGTTCCCCGCAGAGGTCACCATGAGAAGTCCTTGCGATGCTACTTGGGCCCGTACGAAGTTTTCCGCCAAACAAGCGACGAAATGAAGACCTGCGCCTGCGAATACGCAGCCGCAGGTGGCCAAGGCAATAAAGAGCTGCGAATAAGCGCTTACGACTACGTCAGACCTGCCGCTCACGTTTTCGGATATTGTCAAACTCGGTACGCTAGTATTGCCCAGAAGATGATGACTTAGAAGAAATGTAAGCACAATTGAACACCGGCAAGACACTAAGGTGCTGCAGCGACAGACGGTTTGATGATGGTTGGTGTTTAAGGGCGCTTGCCCAACATGGGCAAACAGCGCCAGAGAAAAAGTTTTTTTATTGCTTGAAGAGAAGTGGTTACTTCATAAAGATAGGTATAAAACGTGTAAACCAGACACAGTAAAATCTACGTAAGATAATTGTGGTGGCTAGTGTATAGGGCCAGATTTGATTATGCATGAAAGGAAATGAGGTTTAAAAACATAACCTCTGACAAATACCTAAACATAGGTTTTAGAGAAACTATAGTGGACTCATCACCCAGAAACCACAATGGGTGTAGCGGAATGTGTTGTCTGTAGAGTTCTCTGAAGTTCTTGTGTCGTGTTGTGTCGCGTGCCTTGCATTCAAGAGTATGTGAACTACGAATAAGGCCTTTCCGCACCTGCTGCACACAGGTCGTGAAGACTCTGTGAGCAGATACGAGTTTGTGACATGTTTGTGACGTATGCGTACCCTAGCAAGTGCACGTCCTGTGTATCTGCGGCATGTGTCGATGGTGTATGGTCCGAAAATGGCTTTATAACGTGTAATTTGTTTGTATTTTCACTCCAGTGCGTTTGCCGTGTTTTGTGAACCTGTTTTCTGATGTTTGGCTTTATGTCAGTGTAAGCAATAATTTATTTTCTACAGTATTCAAGAGTGTAGCAGCAGCAGCCATTTGATCTGCGGTTTCGTTCCCGGCTATCATACAGTGGCCAGGAATCCAGCATAGTGTTATCTCAAGACTTGAGGTGTATGCCGACCTAAGGGCCTTAAACACAAGGTGGATTACATAATTTTTTGAACGTTTTCTATATAAAAGTACAGATGCAACGCTAAGAGAATCTGTAAACACTATAGACTTTAAAATTTGATTGTTGTACGATGGGATTTAAAAGAAGTAAAATGCCGTGTGCTTCAGTCGTAAAAAATGCTGTGGTAGGAGTTCATTCTTTTACAGACATTGAAGTTCGGTCCGTGTGCAGCACAAGACACAGCCGTAGATGTATTTGATGCATCGCAGTAATACACGGGGCACTGGTGCTCTCCAGAGGAAATGCTGCATAATAGCTACCCTTGATGCACTGCTTTTGTTGAATTGCAAAAAGGAGAGGCCACGACACCCAGCACGTAGTTTCCGCGGCGCAATACAATCAAGTATGGGTGTCTTGTGGATGTCTGAAAATGACACTCCTAGCTCTGAAGCTTCTCCTCTCACTCTGAGAGGAAAGGCTTAGAAATGAGGATGGTTTAAAAACTCTTGTTCTAAGAACGCATCATGAGTGCTCAAATAAAAGGATGATTTGTCAAAAACATGATTTGGAGGCATCCGGGAGAGCACAACACAAGTACTTTTTACAGGGTTCAGCTTAAACCGCTTGTGTCTGCCCAGCCAGCCAGTTTTTTCAGCCGAACCAGGACTTGGAGTTCACATACTGAGAATGTACAAGCAAACATTATTTGGACGTCTCTACATATAGAGAACCATGAAATGGTTGGTGGCAATGCTTTCGGGAGCGAGTTCATCTTAACAATAAATAGTGTTCAGCTCAGCACACAGCCTTGACGGACGCTGTTTTCTGCACGTATACATTCGAAAGAGCCCTGCCAATTCTCGCTCAAAAGGTCCTTTCCGACATGTAGCTACCGAGGGTGTTCAGCATGTTGCCAGATACACCAAATGACTTGGCATCACTCAAGATGTCGTGCAACCAGGCCCTTTCATAGGCCTTTTTCATATAGAAGAAGACTGTTAAACAATACTGGTTATGGATGAAGGCATCATTTACATACGATTCCAGCACAGCCAGTTGATCATTGGTGGATCTCCCCACCCTGAAGCCAGCCTGGAAGCTCTCGAGAAGACCATTGTACTCCAAGAAGTACATGAGTCTCCTAATAATCATCATCTCGAGAAGCTTGCACAGGCAGCTGCTCAGGGTAATGGGTCGCTAGCTAGCGGGAGAGAGGAAAAGTCCTTCCTTTTTTTCAAGAATGCTACAACTATGGCCTCCCCCCAAGACATTGAAATGTGCCCCGGAAGCCATATTGCCGCGAACCATGTATGGGTTTGTTTATCTATTGTTTGTTTTTAGCTGCTAGGCCACGCCCCGCTGTGTTATCTGCGTTCCTAACGAAGCGCGTTTTACATTACTTACTTTTATGCCGCACGGGCTATCACATTCAGATAAGCACACTGGTTTCGCCATAACGTCACTAGCCAAGACTAATCTTCTGTGATCTACAATGTTCTGGATGTGAATCGATGATTCCAGAAACACTCGCACCCAAAGATAAAGCCTGCAGGGCACACCGCCGCGGCATTCGGTTCGACGACACTCGCCATGTGCAAGTCACTTTGTGACCGCTGCTTCGCCGCCTCTGCATTCTTTTGAGTTGTTAGGGGAGCACAAGTTCGCTCCAATAAACTTGTTTCTCCTTCAAGACAACTGCGTCGTCTTGGCTTCGTGACATCTGGTGGAGCTGCTGGGTACTAAGCCTTTATGGTCTCTACGACATCTGGAAGCGCCAAGCCAGTCCAACCAGAGAAAGCCGCCGACGGCAAGGATTGCTACCCGAGTTCCGTCTTACTGCCAAGAGGGCCCAAGAGAAGGAACAGCTTCAAACCAACACCATGGTGCAAGAAACAACGTCGCCAATCGTCCTGCAGCAGCCCCGAGGACCGTCATCGTTGCGGGGAGCCCCCGCTGAGACCCCGAAGAATGGTTTGGAGAAGCTAGACGCGCGTCCGATCTTTCAAACGGTGGGACGGCGAAGAAAGTTCCCGGCATGTCTTCTTTTACTTAGAAGATGCTGCTCGAACTTGGTTCGAGAACTATGAGAGCTCTTTGACCGACTGGACTCAATTCAAAAGGGAGTTACTTAAGACCTTCACTACCGTGGTGAGAAAAGGGTGAGCTACGCCTTTGCTTGAAACTCGAACGCAGCACCCCAGCAGAGGTGTCGTGATCTTCGTTGAGGAGGATGAAGCTACTTTTCGCCGTTGCTGACCCCGAAATGACCAAAGAAAAGAAGCTCAGGTTTCTGATGCGACGCGTGAAGCAAGAACTTTTTGCTTCTCTAGTCCGTAACCTGCTGAAGACTGTGGCGAAATTAGCGTCTGAAGCGGCCCCGATCGAGAAGACGCTACAAATTCGAACAAGGCAGTACGACCGCCCTGTCAACGCACTGTTCTCGGAGACCCTCGGTGCCGCAACTGTAAGATGCGATACATTGCGCGAGACCATCCGAGCAGTGGTCAAGGAGGAGCTTCAGAAGCTTTTTCCAACAACGCCGCACCCTCAAGTGGCTTCCCTGACTGACGTCATCCGAGAAGAGGTTCAACAGGCGCTGGGGAATTCTACTCCATCAGAAGCACCCCGTCAGCCCCAAGCCATAACCTACTTCGCAGTTCTTCGTCAATCCCGCCCTGCTCCAACCCGTCGTCAAGAGGCCGAGCCATACCGCCGTCCAATGCCGCCCGCCTGACGCCCTGTAGACCAATACCAGACGCCAAGGAAGACCGACGTGTGGCGAACGCCCGATAATCGCGCGCTGTGCTACCCACTGCGGAGAGGCCGACCATGTCTACCGTGGCTTGTCCTTAAAAGAGGCTCTGTTGCGAGGGTTTCCGTCGACGCCCCACACCCCGATACGGCCAGCGCCCTGCTGAGATCGAAGATACCTGTCCAACACCAACCAAGGACCAGCCCGCTTCAACCGTTCACCATCGCCCTACATCGTATCAGTCACCGAACTGCCGCAGCAATGCTGACTTCTCACGTGGAAGGGTTCCCAGCCCACGCAGGGGAAACTAAAAGCAGAACTTCGGGAAGTAAAGTTGCACAATGGGGATAAATGAAAACCCTAACAACGACGCAGCGACAGCTGAAGTACTATGATTCACCGAACTGCCCCCACCCCGGCGACCCAATCTAACCCTGACGTGACTCCCGACCACGGACGTAAGCAAAACGGTCGCGACGTCTACCCGACATGACTCGAACCTGCCGATGAGAATACAACGAAGACCACGACGCACAGTGTCCAAACCGTTAATACGCAGAAGCCGAGATACGACGCCACGACGCACCCGGAACTCGAAGAAGGCAGCGTCCGACGTTCAGCTGTCCATCGACGGCTTTGAGGTAGTCGCCCTCATAGACACGGGAGCCGACTACTCAGTCATGAGCGGTTACTTTGCGTCGAAGCTGAGGAATGTCATGACCAGATGGGACGGTCCACTCATTCGCAAAGCAGGAGGCCACCTCGTGACACCATGTGGAACGGGCACATCGCGCGTCAGCATAGATGGCACAACGTGCTCTGCGAGGTTCATCATTTTGACTGACTGCTCCCGAGACGTAATTCTTAAAATGGACATTTTGACGGACAACGGTGCAATAATTGATCTACAGACCAAGTCCAAAACTTTTTCCTCCAATCACTCCATGACGCCGGAACCGAACTCCGAACACCGTGCTGCTTTAAGGACCGCCGATGATCATGTCACACAGCCACCCCGCGCAAGCTTGATGATCGCCGTGTAATGTGAAGCTGCTGTTCCTGAAGTCGGCGCTATCGTAGAGCGTGAGGAAAGGTTGCTCCTCGACTGCGGTGTCTCCATTGCAACAGGCATTGTGCGCTTTACGCAACGCCAATCCCAAGTTTTGGTCACTAATTTCAGCGAGGTATTAAACAGGGGGCGCTGCAATTGCGTTCCTCGAAGGAACGCAAGAAGCAAGTGACGTGATCGCGGTAGCCGAATTTGAACGCGCACCCGAAGATACCTTCGAGCTTCCAAATCCCTGCGACGTGAATCCGGCGTTACCGCAATAAGAACGGAAGAAATTGTTTAATTTGCTGCATCGCTACAGAGTGTTTTTCGTCTAACTCAAAACTACGTCAGACACCTCTAGTGAAGCACCGAATAATAACCGAAGATGGAGCCCGACCTACTCGACAGTCACCGCACCGCGTCTTGTCACACGAGCGGGAAGACATCCGTCTCAAGTCGACGACATGCTCAGCGACGACACTATAGAGCCATCGAAAAGCCCCTGGGCTGCGCCGGTCGTACTCGTGAAGAAAAAGGGCGGCACATTAGGGTTTTGCGTTGACTAGCGGCTACTGAACAAAATCACCCCTCCCCCGAATTGATGACGCCCTCGACCACCTCTGCCACGCGAAGTGGATCTGAAGACCTGCTACTGGCAAATTGAAGTGGACGAGAGAGACAAAAAGAAGACTGCATTTATAAACCCGGACGGCCTATACGAGTTCAAGGTGATGCCGTTCGGGTTGTGCACGGCGCCAGCAACGTTTCTAAGAGTCATGAATACGGTGCTGGCTGACCTGAAGAGGCACACCTGCCTCGTATACCTCGACGATGTTGTGGTATTCTCGCGGACTTTCGACGAACAGCTTGCAAGGTTCCAGCCTGTACTCGACGGCCATTCGTACGTCGGTGTTAACGCTGAAGCCTGAAAAGTGCCGTTTCGCGTCGGAGGAGCTCACGTTTTTGGCCCACGTGGTCAACGCCACGGGAGTCCTACCTGACCCGGCAAAAACTTCAGCCATTGCGAACTTCCCAAGGCCGAAAGACAGAATTGTGGGTGCGAAGATTTCTCGGACTGTGCGTGTTACTACCAGCGCTTCGTCGCAAATATCGCTCGCATCGCAGAGGAGCCACTCCACCCGCATGACGAAAGATAGCACCCCCTTGCAGCTTGGGAAAAATGCCCAAGAAACCAGCCTTCTGCGAGCTGCAACAATGCCTGGAAAGCCTTGCCTGCGCTCGCGCATTTCGACGAAAACGCCGAAACGGAAATGCACACGGACGCCAGTGATATAGGCTTGGGTGCCGTACTCGTACAAAAGCAAAGAGGGTGCGAGAAAGTAATCGCATATGCCAGCCTTGGTCTGTCCAAGGAAGAAAGAAAGTAACTCTCAGCCTCTCCTAAAGAGTGCCTCGCGATTATATCGGCCATTTCAAAATTTCGCCCATACGTGTATAGAAGACCATTCAAGGTTGTGACAGACACTATGCGATGTGTTTGGCTCGCCATTTTGAAGGACCCCTCTGGCCGTCTTCGAAGGTGGAGCTTGCGCCTTCAAGAATTCGACGTTCCAATAGTCTATAAATTCGGGAGGAAACACTGCGACGCCGAGTGCCTGTCCCGAGCCCCCGTCGACCCACCCCCACAAGACTCCGATGAAGACAGCGCGTTCTTCGGAGTCGTGACTGAGAGCGATCCTGGCCGCCAAGCAGTGTGCCGACCCCGATCTACGCATCATGATCGACTACCTCCTAGGATGCAACGTCGCCGTTCCCAGGGCCTTCAAACGCAACTTACCTGCATTCAGCCTGAAAAACTCCGTCCTAGTGAAGTAGAATTTCATCCCCGGAACGACAGCAAATTATCTTCTTGTCATCCCGGCAGGTCTTCGTGAAAACGTTTTGGAAGCGTGCCACGACGACCCCGCCTTCCGGACATCTGGGCACAGCTTCGCACATTTGGGAAAACCAATATGAAGTACTACTGGCCCCACCTTGCATCCGACGTCACCCACTACGTCCGGAGCTTGCCGTGACTTCCAGCGACGAAACACGCCTCCGACGAGGCCCGTCGGACATCTGCAGCCGATCGGTGTCCCATGTAGGCCCTTCCACAGATTTAAATGGACCATTATGAGCCCGTTCCCTACATCCCGATCGGAGGACAAGTGGATGTTGTAGCGACAGACTGACATGACGCGCCTGCGCAGAGACCGCCGTCCTTCTCGAGGGGGACTGCACAAGAAGTCGCAAGGTTCTTCATAACCAAGTTGTGCTGTGACATGGAGTCCTGGAAGTCCCCAATCACGGACCGGCGAACGGCTTTTACTTAAGAGCTGATGCAAGGGATATTACGCTACAGCAACACGGATCACGAAGAACGACGGAGTACCACCCCCAAACGAAACGGACTAACGGAACCCTGAACAAGACAATCGCGGATATGCTGTCAATGACGTCGTAGTTGACACGTAACACTTGGGACGAAGTTCTACCGTATGTAACCTTCGCGTACAACACGGCTATCCAGGAAACTAAGCAGATGACGCCGTTTGAGCTTGTCTACGGAAGACGGCCGACTACGATGCTCGACGCAATGCTTCCGCACGTAGAAGACGACGACCTCAACGCCGACGTCCAAGGATACCTTCAGCGTGCGGAGGAGGCCCGCCAGCTGGCTCGAGTTCGTACAACGGACCAGCAGCTGGTGGATGCTGGGCGCTACAACCTCCGACGCCGAGACGCAGGATTCGTGTGTGGGTTTGGACTCCCATCCGTCGACGTGGACTAAGTGAGAAGCTTCTGCGACGGAATGTCGGACCCTACAAGATTCTACGATGTGTCGGCCAAGTTACCTACGAGGTGATCCCCGATGGTGATTCCGGAACATCACTACGGCGCACGCGGCCCGAAATCGTCAACGTGGTTCGCTGGAAACCTTACGATGCAAGACGACCGACTTTTTTGTTGTTCGTCCGACGCTCGACGCAATGCTTCCGCACGTAGAAGACGACGACCTCAACGCCGACGTCCCAGGATACCTTCAGCGAGCGGAGGAAGCCCGCCAGCTGGCTCGAGTTCGTACAACGGACCAGCAGCTGGTGGATGCTGGGCGCTACAACCTCCGACGCCGAGACGCAGGATTCGTGTGTGGGTTTGGACTCCATCCGTCGACGTGGACTAAGTGAGAAGCTTCTGCGACGGAATGTCGGACCCTACAAGATTCTACGATGTGTCGGCCAAGTTACCTATGAGGTGATCGCCGATGGTGATTCCAGAACATCAATACGACGCACGCGGCCCGAAATCGTCAACGTGGTTCGCTGGAAACCTTACCATGCAAGATGACCGACTTTTTTTGTTGTTCGTCCGGACTGTCTTTTATTTTATCATCGGGTCGATGCACTCTTAGAGGGGGGAATGCCGCAAACCATATATGGGTTTGTTTATTTATTGTTTGTTTTTACTGCCTGGCCGCGCCCGGCTTTGTTATCTGCGTTCCAAACGAAGCGCGTCTTACATTCTTTTATGCCGCACGGGCTATCACATTGAGATAAGCGGACCGTTTCGCCCTGACGTCACTTTCCCAGAATAATCTTCTGTGATGTACATTGTTCTGGATGTGAATCGAGGGTTCCAAAAACACTTGTTCTGAAAGATAAAAGCCTGCAGAGCAGACGCCGCGGCATTCGATTCAACGATACTCGCCTCTGCATTTCACTTTGTTGATCGCTGCTACGCCGCCTCTGTATTCTTTTCAGTTGTTAGGGGAACACGAGTTCGGTCTAATAAACTTGATTCTTATTCAAGACATCTGCGTCGTCCTTGGCTTGGTGACAATATCTTGTAAAGATGAAGGAGTGTTACAACAGTGTCGGCGTGTAAGTGCTGTATCGAATATGTGATGTCTAGGCCTTCGGCTGAGGGATTACAGGTACTCAGAGCACGCCTAAACTCGTGAAGGAAATCCTCAGAAGTATGAGAAGAGGCTGTCTTGTCGTTACCAAGTAGACCCTTCTTTTCAGCCGATTGTTTGTGCTTCATGAAAGTGTTTTGTAGTTGGCTGAGCTGCAGACGTATTGGAAGTGTTGTGCGAGTGTGTTAGCCTGGTACATTTCCGTTTGTCCCTTGTTGTACTAAGCAGGGGCAGGATGAGTGTTTGTTGTCCTTTGAGTTTGTGCATTCGTGTCCAAATTATCGTGTGTCTGTGTGGAAGTGTTTTGATGTTATGAATGAACGCCAAATATTGCGTTGTGCCTCATGGCGCACCCGTTTTCCTAACGCCATTGCCCTTTTGAACAATAGAAGGTTACCCGACGTGGGGTACCGACGAAGGATACCGCACGCGTTGCTCTGGGCCTCTCCCGCTCGCCTACAATCCGTATTCCACCACGCCGCTCCTCTGGTTCCGCGAGGCACCAGGGGTGTGGGTTATAGACATTTCGGCGGCTTCGAGGATGTGCGCCGTGAGCAGTTGGGTTGCCTGTTCAAGGCTTAGGTGTCATAAGGACGTGTAGTGTAGTTGGGATGCCTCCGTGAATGTATTCCAGTTAGCGCTTGCTTCATTGAACCTGTTTTGGGAAGATGTTCTGCGAGGCGATTTATCTATATGTGTTGGTGAGGGGAGGAAGTGGTCACTGCCACATGGGTCAGTGCCCACACCACCCTCGCGACAAGGAAACAGAACCACGGAGCCAAAAGCCAAGTAAAAAAGCGTGTGTGTGCTTTGTCCTATGTAATGGCAAATAGAGTGTTTGCTTGTTGAAAAGGCATGCTCCCGCGGATATTAAAAACTTCTCTATCAGGCAACCTGGCCAGAAGAGCCCCAAAGAGAATTGTGTTCACTAAGGTCACCTGTGAGGATGTGTGGTTCGGGTAGCTGGTAAACCAGCAGCTTGAAGTCAGATCTCGAAAGTGCCAGACCAGGAGGCATGTATATGGAGCATACCGCTATCAGCCTAAAAAATATTATTGTGCAAATTCCCAAGCAGCACAGGACTGTTCGGCCTTACTCAAGCCGGTGTACTTTGGCCGGTGATTTTCTTCCGGGCCTTTCTTCGGCAACCATGTTCGGCCCGTGTCCAAATGTGGGCCTTTTGGCCGTATACGGCCGTACTCCAATCGCTATCCAACGGCCAGTGTTCGTCGGCCAGTCGACCGGCTTACGTTCATACGGCCAGATTCCAGCCGTAGGCCTCCGGCCATCCCAAAGCACCCGTGTGCGGCCGAAGTACGGCCACCGGAGGACAGCGAAGCTGCGGTCGTCGGATTCCAGCTGGACTAAAGCTTCCGGAAATTCGGCCATGCTACGGGCATTGTAGTTCAGCCACAGTACGTTAACTGTTCTGGAGCCGGTGGACGACCAATGCATGCAGCGCAAGCAGATGACTCAATCGCGCTTTCCAGCAGCAGAAACCCACCATTTTGGGTCCACTGCACCCACATCAAATTGAGCCCGCGCGCAACCACCAACCGTCCAGCCTTCAGCGCAGCCTGGCTTAATTATCAGCGTCAGTTTACACCAAAATTAATTTATTCAACAGTGCTCACAAATGGTCCTTCCTTTAATTGATGTGCCTCTTTTAGTGTCGAATACAGCAAATATTCATTTCTTTGCAGAGCTGGAATAGATGTATAGTCCTGATCCTGATATCTTCAGTGGGGCGTCTTACCTGCAATAAACAAAGAAGTATGGGGGGGGGGGGCGGAAGGCGCATACTTTAGTGGGTTGAATTTCACAAAGATGAAAGTGCCGCTTTTAGACAATTTCTTTTAAGACAATACTTTCATTCTCTGACTAAATCAACTATTTTTACAGCAGCGGCTTGACCGGTTTTTTTGTATATAAAACTGGTGTGAATGCCTTTATGAAGCGATTCTGTGCTCCACAAAACACTCAGCAGCATTCAATATAATTTATTTCACACAAAAAGTATGTCCATTAATTGCCCATTTTTCTTGCAAAGAAATTTTCTACTCGATCAACTTTTCTGATGATCTTTCACAGGGCTGATCCTAAAAGAGGTCAAAGAAGTACTTTCAGTTTCAATATATTTTTATGTTGTTTTTATGAGTTACGTGCACACTCCTTAATAGTCCAAACCAAGTTAATTTTCCTCTAAAGTAGTACTACGTTAAGAAAATTCTAGACGTGTTGCGAATGACGCCCTTCTTCAGATGGCTGCAGTTGTATTCCTCTGTGTTCACGCAAGGAAAGGCGGAAGACAAGAGTTTCATATTTTCTTTCAAACAAATAACTTAGCAATTGTAGTATTTATACAGGAAACCTTGGATACTGCAACGAATAAAGCAATAAATATTTCATTGGTCAAGTTTGAATGCGTAGGGTTCTCAAACCGTCGGAGGCAAACTTCCGGCTCCGAAAGTTTAGTTATTTATTTATTTATTTATTTATTGTTTGTGTTTTTATTGATTTGTTCAGTTATATATTTATTTATTTCTTTGATACCTGCTAGCCCTTGCATGCATTAAAGCAGGGAGATACATAACACTGATCATCAAATATGAGACCAAATAGTGGATAAAATCATACGTTGAAGATAATTACACTCTCATCTTGATCTAAAATAAAATGAATCGCGGAAGGCGCCACCTTAAAGGGAAGTTAATAATTTGCTTCAAGCTAGCGATCCCACTTTGGGATATGTAGAATTGCGCTTGGATATACTTCTCGCCTTCTATTGCAGTTTTTGAATAATAGATATTGTTACAAGACAACGACTAAGATGAGAACAAGGAAGAAGAAGTAGGGCAGGCGCGCAGCCAGCGCCAGTTTGGTCTCATGGCCGACATCTTGTAAATAGTGAGAATACATTGTTTGCCCATCTCATGGTTCACGTCCTTTGTCCTGCCACCACGTAACATATTTGGTGGAGTGTGCGGGGTAATCACCTTCATCCTGGCCCACAGCATCTTGCCGTCTTGACTCCTGAAGCGATCTTCTCCAGGCTCTTGGAACGCGTCGGCATGCCCCAGCCTCAGTGAGGCATCACGACATCTGTTCCCCAGCCCCGTGCCCCTGCCTATAACGAGCCGAAATCAGCCGAGACGTGAGAAGCCGCGACCAGACAAGAAGGCGATCCATCCCCCTGCCCCGTTCGCCGGCGCGTCTTCTCAATGGCTTTGGACATTGCTTCATGACGTCGGCGGGCTTGGGTGTGCTGGGGCCAGTGTTCACCAAGCTCTTCATCCTCACCGTGGTGGCAAGGACGTATTCACTGTCTATTATAATTTCATCGTTCGTACTGACTACACTAGCTCATCTACTAAGGCCTCGACCGGGACGGTCTTCCTCGATGGCGGGGTAATGTTACAAGAGAACGACGAGGATGAGAACAAGGAAGAAGAAGTAGGGCAGGTGCGCAGCCAGCGCCGGTTTGGTCTCATGGCCGACATGTAGTAAATATTGAGAATACATTGTTCGCCCATCTCATGGTTCACGTCCTTTGTCCTGCCGCCACGTAACAATATTACGCAAAAATTTCAACTTCAGGTTTCGTCTATGATCTTTCCCGTCTTACCATATAAGTTTACTTTTACTTCCCCTCATCCTAAGTTGACAGCGCCAATACTAATACGAATCGTACTGCCCTATTCTGTATGTTTTCGAGTGTATCAACCAGCTGTTTGCTGTAGGGATTCCAGAAAACACATGCGTACTCCTACATGGAGCGCACATGAGTGAAATACTGTTGTTCTCTTAATTTAGGTGGAGGTTCGCTGAAATTTTATCTCTGAAAGACAAAAACACGTGCAGCCGTAACTTTTATGTTGTGAACGTGCCTATTTCTCTAACAACTCGTTCAATAAACTCCTCGTTATTTATATTCTCCGGCCGTTCTTAAAGCAGTGCATTTACTGTATACGTATTCAATTGGAATGAAGGTTTCTTTGTAAAGTTGAAGTTAACACACTTTTTAAAATTCAACGACTTTTTTGAATCAGCACACCATGATGTTAACATATTAAATCATGCTGCAAGTATTTTGAATCACGTTCATTCACTATAGTCCTGTAAATTACACAGTCATTCGCGAACATTCTCAACAAAGATTTGAGGCCACAGAAACAAAAGAGGGCCCGCAACTGAGCCTTAGAGAATTCCTGAGGTCGGGGAAACATATCCGGACGAACAACCATTGACAGCGACCAGCTGCTTTCTTAGAGAGATATATTCGGCTGTCCATGCAATAACCGACTCAGTCAGTGTATTGCCCGCAATGTACTAAAAAGAAGGCGGTATTAAACACCGTCAAATGCTGTTTTGCCGCACAAGAAAATAGTCAGCTACTTTAAGCTTATCTATTGCTAGAGCCAAATCGTGCGTGAACTCAACAAGCTGCGTTGAGCAAGAAAAACCCGACGAAATTCATTTTTGCTAAGATGCTGGCCACTATGGTTAACCAAATGAGTCACATCCTAAGTGTAGCTAATGGCAATTTCAAACACCGCAACTAAATTATCATCCAGGCTTCGTCATTCACAAGGCTCTGTTGTTATGGAAAATTCAAAATAACACTTGTTTTTTAATAGGCCGTCAGAAAATCCTATGAAGCAACATAGTGCAGGGCACGAAGTTGAGCCTACCAATGCACGACCTTAGCCTCTTCTACGTTTATCACAAACAATATAGTGCACATTGTTTTTCGCAGTATTATAGTAAGAAGAATAGCCGGAAACTTGCGCTTTTGCGCGCCCTTGCCTTTCTTTGGTGGGGAGTCCTTGACATGGCGCCGGTTGAGCTCCTGCGTGGTGGCCGCTTGCTCGACACAATTTAAGGCCACTTATTTTGTTGAACCACCGCCATTTCGGGTCGCACATCACTGCCGGGTCGATGTCTCCAATGTTCTCATTTTCTTGTGGGGGCGAAAAGCCTCGAGCTGATGCATCGACGAAGCCGACGGGCGAGGCGTTGTAGCGGCTATGACTGGCGAGGCTTAGCTCACCCGTCGGTGTGGCAAAGTCTTCTTGTGGCAATAAATGGCATTTCGATGGCCTTAAAGTTTCCCTGGTAATTTCCAGTGAGTCCTTGCAACCTTGTCCATTCACCTAGAACACTCATTACTGTTTGACAAACGTAGTTCGTTCATTTAAAATGTAGAAATACCGAGCGGATGAAAAACGTGGCTGCGCCATTCGACTCCCTAACGGCTCTTTCTTCACCCAGGAAAAAACCGGACCTTCATCGGCGGGTCTTATTCCAAGCACGTCTCTGCATGAATTCTCTTCGCGCAGACGCGTGCTGTTGTTCGCATAATGATGTATAACCTGATACCTTACGAAGGCCGGTCTCCTCTTGAACACCGGTTGCCGAAAATTCTGCGGCCGTTCGCTTGCCGTAATTCGGCAGAGGACCGCTAACCAAATGAAAAACATACATTCTGAGGCCGTAAGTCGGCCGGTCTCCTTTACAACACCGACTGCTCGAAGAAAACGAATATTCTGCCGCCGGACGCGCGGTTCACCATTGAAAGAGCGGATGCGCGGCAGCCGCACTACGGCCGGTATCCTTTCGAACACCAACTGCCACAAGAATACGGATATCTTGTGGCCGGTCACTTGCCGTGCTGCGGCTCAACACCGCTTCCCGAAGGAGAAACGGATGTTCTAAACGCGTACTTCGGCCGATTTCTTTCTCAACATCGGCAGCCGAAAGGCAACTGAATATCTGGCAGTCGGGGAGCTGCCGTTGTGCGTCTGAACACGGGCGGCCGGAGAAATACCGAAGCGCTGGTTGCCGAATGTTGGCCATTCATCGTATGATCAGTGGCTCCCAGAACCTGGATCCTGGCCGGACATGCCAGAAAGCGGCCATAGACGGGCCGGTCTTGGGGCGCATTGTCTGTGCCGCCTGGGTTGCTACAGCCACAAGGACAGTGGCCAAAGTCGCAGAGTGGCATGCTAAGGATTTCCGGTCGATTATGGCCACACTTGCAGAAGAGTGTGTGCAGCCATCCCTGTCTTTCCTGAATACCATGTAACTATACAAGAAATGTGTGTGATTGGAATTCAAATGTGTTTCCTGAAGGCACAATACACTTGGCTGATTAGCATGCAGTATTTCGTATGCATCGTCAAGGTTTTTAAGAACGCCTTAAGAAGGCCTCTGCAGCCTCGGAGCAGGCGGAATGGGTTGTTTATCTAACGTCTTTTGGGGCGTGAACATTTGGAGGGGGCTTTTTTGGCAACTCTACAGCTTTTGATTGAGCGACCTGTTCCTTCTGCTGCGACAAAGACATGAACGGTCACACATCGATCTCATCCTCGTGTGTCCTATGGGTGCTCGAAGAACGAGACCCCTAGACTTGGCAACATTCGGGTGCCTTCCGTTTTTTGAGCCTCTACCGCCATAGCTGGCACGGGTGGTGCGGCAGAGGTGGGAGCCGATGCGGTACCCCTGGTGTCCATCGCCCTCGAAGCCTCCAGTAGAAGCAGGGATAGCTGAAATAGGAGGGGCCGAATGTGCATTGGTCCTGACGGTGACTGTTGCCACCACAGCCGCTGTCGGCTCAGCAAACTCTGTGATGACGGGTTCGCCTGCCTTAGGCAAACCCCATGGGAGGCGGGGGCGGGACCAGGTCCGACTGGCGGTACTGGGTTCCCGCCGAAACGAGACGCCGCTCCGCCCTCCAGCGAGCCGCGTCGGCGTACCTCTCCAGTGGGAAAAAGGGCGAACCTTCTTTGGCGCCTCTGGGAAGGTGATGTTCTCTGTTACCTTTATGTTAAGGTTTTTTTGTAGTTCAAACTTTTCACAGGCGCGAAATTATGCCGCGTGTGGACCCTGGCAGTTCGGGCCGGTGAAGTTGGTTGCAGTGCAATTGTCGGATACATGATCATGCTGGGCGCAATTGGCGCATGTTCTGCTGCGACAGGACTTTGTACCATGCCCAAAACAGTCGCACTAAAAACAGCGCCGCGGGTTTGGGATGTACGGCAGGGCAGAACAACGAAAGAAACTTGTGTTGACAAGCTCTGGCAGAGTGCAGCAGTCAAAAGTCAGTATCAGGTGTTGGATGGCTACATTGTCTGTGCTAAAGACGATACGCCTTAAAGCTGTCATGCCCGGGGCTTTCAGGCGTTCGAGCAGATCGGTCTCTGTTTCGGTTAGATATGTCTCAGATATCACACCCTGAGAGCTGTTGAGGCTGTGCTGGGGTGTGACTCTGATATCCAGGTCTGCCATGCGGGTTTGGCTGATGAGTGTTCTGGCTTCCTGCTGGGTGTTGACCTCAACTAGTACCTCACCAGTTCGTAGTTTTTTAGCATTGCATCTCCTGCCAAGGATGGCTTCAAGAAACCTAGAAAAAGGAATAGGGATTTTGAAGAGGCTTGGATTTGTAAACATATTCAACTATGAAAAAGCGGAGGTAATTGTCGGGTTCTCGTTTTTTTTTTGGTGGCTTCTAGCCCGTGGTTGAAATGGCACCCACGTTTACAGGATGAAACGACGCTATAATAGCGACGGAAGCAAATCGTCATTTCATTTGTCGGCGATATTTGTGATCGGTATACATCACAAGAGGCCGCCATTTTCAACATCTTCGTATATGGCTACGGCTGACAAGTGACGTCTGAAGCCGATGTTAGGAATGTCTCAAGCCAGTTAAAAAAAATTGTTTGATTAATCCTATAATGACAACCATTCAAAACCAATTTTGTCTGCTTCCTGAACTTGTGAAGTAAAAATGCATTTTATGATTTTAATAGGATCACCAGCATGCCCAGCACGTTTCAAGTTTTGCGTAGTGACGTGAAGCACCGCCAAAATAAATCTTTCCATTCGGTGTTTATGTGTCATTAAGCATTGACATTATTGAGGTTCTTAAGGCAGGGGTAATAATAAGGTCAAACAATATCCCCCATCCCCATGTGACCTTTAGTGGGGCTCACCCCCAGTAAAAAGAAAGTTTCGAAACATCCATTGTTTCTGTTTTCTATGTTGAGTGAAAAAATGGACAAAAATAAAATCAAGCAGTTGAAGACGTACGAAAAAATTTTTTGCAGTCCTCATCGCGTCAACAGCCTTGTCTTGTTTAAAAAGGACCCCGCTCCAGTAAGTATTCTATTCCCAAAGCTCCTGTAAAAAAACTAAATTCTCTCTTGGCTAAAAATGCCACCAAGTGTAAACATGCGGAAACATATATTCTTGTGGAGAAAAATTCTTTATTGTTAGAGAAGTCCGTGCTAGCAAAGACACACTTTTTGCATTGTGCCTAAATTAGGACCTTGTTGTGTGTTTTGGACGGTGTCAGAAGTTTTATGACCATCATAGAAAACAAAAGAGAGTATTTGAAAGTTACCATTTCTGTCCACTTATGATTCCCAGCAGCAGAAATTTTGCCGTTGCTTTGGCAGTGTACTAAAGTAAAAATAGCACTTAAAAACATGCCCCGTGGAAGTTGACTAAAGCAACCACATTCACAGTTTTTACTCATGTATTACCATGTTTCCCCGTAAAAGTGATCATTGGTATAAAACCCCGTACTGTCATTGAAGGTTTGTTGCAGCACACAATTCGTTCAGACTCGCAAGAACACCAAATGCCAAATTCAGCTTTTAGAGACTACATGGCACAAGACATTGCGACACTATCACGTTGTAAAAATGTAATTGCGTTTAGTATTGAGATTTGCGTGTCTTAGGGAGAATAATTGTTCAAAAATCGCTGATAACGCCTGAAAGTCGCACATATACATAAAAGTACAAAAGGTATTGGCCTTTGAAAACCTTTGCAATATGAACAATGAAACCGCACCTGATTATTTTGTAGATCGTGTCAATGTAGAGTTTGCAAAGGTGACCAGGCTGGGGTCAATGTTGTACTTCTGAGGAGATGGCTTCGAGAGGCGAGTTGGGAGACGCATTTAAATCCAAGTTTGTATGGTTTTATTATGCCCAAAGTACAAGTTTTCCTACGGCTGTGCATTTTTTAAGCAAGCAATATATGTGGAATATGTTTTCTGAAATTTTAACCGTACCTTGTTTATAGCCGTTTTCCAAACGCTGGGGGACCGCAGGGAGAGGGAAGCTTCGAAATGTGGTCCAGAATGCCTTGCTTTTAGCGTGACAGGGCTACTTGACGCACAACGTAAATTAGCACTCATTCCTCCATCGAAACATAAAGAGTTTTAATCAAGGCTACGGAGAGATATAACTCTAGAATACTTCTTCAGTGCTAGGTGGAAACGCATTGCCGAGACACCAAAAACAGGGAATACGTAGCAGCTGGTCTATGAACGTAGTACCTGTATATGGTTCACAGAGGAGAACAGCAACACGACGAGCCTAATGTATATACAGTAGGGTCCCATCCCACTTCTTTGTAATCTTGTGGGCAGGACGTTATTCAATTCTATAACACTTGTAGTTTTACAATAGGTTCTTTGAATTATCCAACCGAGTTTCCTACCTGACATGAATACCCAGCGTCATCCTTGTCAACCCACAAAAAACCAAACCATGCTAATATCGATGTGCCTTCGTTTAGCGTGAAGTGGTAAACGAACAACAAACCTAATAAGAGAGTACGGCGGGAATATGAAAGTTATAATTGTTAACAGGAACACGAAAAGAAGAAAACAGCAAACAGGACAATGAAAAACGACGTGGCGCTCCTCCCGGTCGACTGGTACCAGTAGCTTTGCTTTGAATATTGCGAAATAGTGTTTTTTATGTAAGACAACGAGATGTAGGAAAACTTCATGCGTTGTAGATATATTTCAGCATACATATAGCCTCACATATTTTGATATTTTTGCTATCGAAAGGTAAGAAGCAACTGTATCGTGTTTGGATACTGCTTCATGAACTACGGTCAATTTTAAAGCAGAGATCACACAGCAGTTGGTAAATGCGTTTATATATTTTCAAAACTAGGCACCGAAGAGATAAGGAATACTAATCATGGTTAAGCACAAATCGCAGGTGTTGAAAATCTCAGTAAATTCTTGTTTGTGAATCAAGCATATAAGGTACAATTACCCGATTGAACTACACCCTGCCCTGTTAGCTCATGTGCGTGAATTGCCAAGTCGTTAGAAAGCTTATTGATTGATTGTTTAACGCGCCGAAGGCGATGAGGCGCGCCGTAGTAGGGCTCCGATTAATTGACCACCATCTTTAACGTGCGCCGAAATCTCGTACACACGGGCGTTTTTGCTTTCGCCTTCCAAGTCGTGCTAGCGAAGCCTTCTGAGCCAAGAAAGTTTAAAGAATCACTATACAATAATAGTACTAAATTAAAAAGGTAAATAAAATAGCCAGAAAGTACAGCTATGATATTTTTTAAGTAAAGGGTACGCAGAGAACAAGCTCAGTTTAATTGACGCGTGACAGCTGCTTGCGTTGCTTAATAGAAAATGATGGGGAAGTTCCTGCTTTTATCATGCTGTCACTCCACTATCCAGAACAGTTCTAGAGGCGATGTTTTGTTGACGCAGGAGATAACTTTGTTGGGATAACTAAAGCCGAAGTTTTTATTCCGTCGGTCTGTCTGCCGCTACATTAAACCAATTACAGCCTGGCTACCGCCATTGTTGGATAAACTACGTGAGGTCCTGCAGTTTGGGAAAATTGTAGAACACTTACGTGTTTTAACAAACTTGGTGCTTAGCAAAGTGACACGGGCCGTATTTATTAGGTTTGGCTATATACACTACTGTGCGGGTCATTGTACATACAAAAACGTTGCAGCTACGCGAGCTTTAATATTTTTGATGCGAATTCCGTGTTGCCTGATATAAGTTTGCGTATTTGATAAATCAAAGTTCGGTCACAACTTAAAGCTTCGAAGGCAATGTGTGGTTTTGGAGCTGACTCCCGTCCCGAAGATTAATAACTATGCTTTAACAAGCTTCTTATTCAGATATCAATAGTGCCACAATACTGTATTGTAAAAAAATCTGTTCCACCTACAAGTTACAATCACGGCTTACAAAAAAGTGTTCTGTGATAGTAGTGCTTGTAAAAGAAACTGTCGTAAAACTCGTTGATTTGCGCAGCCATGCAATGAGGTGGGCGGTTTTTTTAAACCTAATATAAAAAGGTAGCTATGGAATTTTGCTCATATTCGGCCGTTCATCGAAAAAGAGAATAAAAAAATTAATGCTCTAGCGACGGCATTGAGAAAACACGACTAAGGGCTCAATCGCTCACTAATTCGCTAGGCTATCCCCTTGTTCAGGTAAGTGTGATCTGTCACTCGGTGAACTCTTCATTATATGGGCTGTAGTTTAACTTAGGCGTGTCCTCCGGCTTCTTTAACACCTCTTGGCGGTGGTGAGTATACCAAGGAAAGCGATTGCACTCTTAGGCGGTCCTGTCATAAGGGATGCTTTTTGCACATGCTACAAGAAGCGCCAAACAGTGCTTCGACGAGCTCTGCCCAACTCGCCTTGGCACTCAGATTGTCGTCAAACGAGGAACAGGTGCCACACTCTACAGGGCCTTACTTTGCTCATTCGGGCGGCAATGACTGCTGGAGTCGTTTTTATACCAAACCATGAAAACTTGAAATATTCATGACGAAACCTCTGAAAAGGGCAGCACTGATAAAGGTAGATAAACAATAGAGCTTACTTTCATTGTGGCGCTCTTTGAAGGTTTTCTCTTAAATATTTATCAACTAGCCCAATTCGCCATTATACTTGACAGATTACAGCCCGAATCGTACCTAAAAGCTGTAATAGAAATCAACAGGAGGCCCTCCATCATCGCTGCCTTCTTATTGCGTAGTTTCCAGTGGCGTGCACTTTACCGGTATTTGTCATACCTGCCCTTTCTACTGTCTGCGCAAATTGAATTTTAATAAATTAATTAGGGTTGTTTGTGCTGCGAAATCGACGACATTGTGGATGACTGTCAGGTTCTTAGTCGAAGCGAAGTAATAGAGAAAAAGACCAGAAAAAACTGCGTTTATGTACCGGTCAACCGACGACAGACACACGAAACAAAGACATGTATCACCAAAAAGAGGACAGCTCAACCATCCGGAAGATACTATACAAAAGTTCGAACACAGCGCAACGGCTTACAGTTTCTTGAGTCCCGTCGCCACGCGTCAGTCCGGTAAGGCGTGGCGGCGTCTGTGTGGGCCAGTAGCGGCATGGGTTTGTTTGGTGGGGGCCCTGTCACGTATGGACGCCCCCTGTGGTGCACCGTGTTCCAGGCTCTCCCTGTTGAAGAGAACGCGGCCTTCGTGAACGCACGGTCGACCCCTCCCGATGCTAGAGTTGATGACAGGCGGATGGTAGGTGCGGATGTCACTCGTCGATTCTCGCCGATACACGCTCGGGTCCGAACGCCCGGCAGCCATGTATCTCCGTAGCATCCCACCCACGTCTTCTTCTTCTTCTCCGTCACCGCACCCCTCCGTAGTTGCCGACATCTTCTGATTGGATGCTTGGCAAGACGACGATGATGATGTTGGAGACGTCGACGATGATGTTCGGGGTCTTTTGGAGCATATCCCGTAGAGCACATCTTATTATCGTTTTCACTTCAACCGCGTGACAATGACATATCGCTCTTTGAGAGTAATAGGGGCCCTTTCGAGGTTATACTGCCTTGTGCTACGAAGACAATAGAACGGGACAGTACCTCCGGCAGAAAAATGAAGCAAAGATTGTTCTTAGATATAGTCTTTCTGTTGTATCAGATTAGCTTTCTAGAACAACTGTGCTGCTGGCAGCTTACAAGTTGACACAGCTCCACTGACTCAGCCCACGTGGTACTTGTTTCCATGTACAGCGGTCTTGTGCCTTCAGATTCTTAAATATGCCAATTGTGCTAATCATATAGTGCCGGTAATGCAGGTCGTAAGGCAAATATACTGAATTCACTTGCACCACCTTCCTCCAAGCGAACAGAAGAGCGAGACACCTATGCTGATCCCCTACAATCTGTTTAAAATGGTTTATGGTTGCCATAAAATTATTTTCCGCAACCATTTTTGTTTGGTTGAGAAGGGTGATTTTATTTTAAAACGTTACATGTCGCCCCAACGAAAGCTTTACAAGAGATGGAATGGTTCCCCTGTCCGAGATTATTTTCTTCGTGATTCTGACTCAACAAAACATAAAGCAATGTCTCAGTAACCCTGTTTGCGTTGAAGGTTTGTGGGGAAAAGGCACCCGGATAGCGCGGCTCTCAGTCAGCACTGGAAAAATGGACCGTTTACTCTAGGTAGAATATTTCTGAGAGGAGAAATACGCTAATCGCTGCTACAGACTGGATGGGTAGTTCATGCAGCGCCCGCTATAGCAGGGTACGCCACCAACGAAGGGCATCGAAACTTCCTTTTGGGAAATACCACATGGTAGGACGAACCTTTGGCTTTGGCGTTCAGAAAGCAGTTCAAACCGCCAACAATCGGTCCTAAGTTTTCTTCTTGCCTTGCGGTCGTGAAAGATCCTGCTTATCTTAAATCTTCCCCGCTATTTTTAAATAGTCAGAGGAAACGACAACCGCACAACCGACAACGTTTATTTGAGAGTTGCTCGTAGTGTTGAAATAGGTTTTTTTTACAAAAACGGCACTCACTGTGATGACCTAGTGTTCTTCGTACCCACTCCTGCAAAGCAGTTCCCCAAGGTGGGATTCGTTTTTAGGAAGTTCCCATGTTTCTGCAACAATGTACCACGAATTAAAAGAAGTGACAGCTATTTCAAGGAGTGCGACATCAGCTGTGTCGCTTTAACCAGCTGAAGTAAAAACAAGGGTGTTCTGTGTCATGATATCTGCGTAGAGAGCCTCACAGTTGCTTCGCCGCTTTGGGTCTGGTGTCCTGTTACAGCGATGGCTCCTGAAGCGAGCCATTGATTTTGCCAAACAGAAAGCATTAGAGTGGAATTTAAATGTCTGTAGCTGTATGCTTGCTGTAAAAAATGGGCAAAGTATCTTTACCTCCAACTCTGACCTTGTCAGCGGATATCCAACCCTTAGGGTACACATATCGGCACACTAATCTTCTGTCCAGAACGCCCGATTGCCTTACCACATCAGTATGTAACAGTATGTTACGTAGAGCTTTGCCTTGTTCTCCCTCCACCGATCCCGCTACAGTAAGCGTACGCTCCACGCCATTCTTTGGGTTCTGTTCAAGTTGTATGTGCCTACAATTTTTCACTCTATGGTTTCCTTTTTGCTAAACGGGGCATGTAAACCGCTGACCACGTATTTTGGTACATGCAGGGTAGTCGGCCTAGACAAAAATGAACCCTTAGTTCCACCCCCTACATTTTGTGCCGGCCTCCTAGAAGAAGTTTTTACACATTCAAAAGAATCACTCCTTTTGCGCGTTTGTTTTCGACTAGCAGTGTGCTGCCCCGTGGCCCAGCCTTTTTTCTGAGTATGGTATATTTTGAGAAGTGCGCTCGCCTTTGTGGGACTACGATGCAGAATGATACCAAGCTGAGGACTGTTACTGAGGAATGATACCAAATTGAGGAGGAACTAAAGGCGCAAAGGCATGTATCTGTAGACGTATAAAAAGCTGCCTCAGCCTTGTGGTGCCCAGGCGTTTTTCTACCATTGTCGGGGTCACCCGGTTCTTCGAATACGGTGATAGCCAGGGGTTTGCGACGCGAATTTGCAGCTTGCTGCACAAGCAAACGGATCTAAGTATAAATTAGAAAACAAAGTAAAGGAGCCAGCTTCGTTCCCTTTATTTGGCACGGGCAGCACTATAAATTGCTTGCAAGAAACCACTTGTGGCTCTAGACTGCTTTTCGAGCGGTAATTAGATACACACTAAGTCACTCTTATGAACCACGAGGTTCCCCGGCAGCCTAATCTGCTTGAAACAGCGTCAAGCGCATCAGATTAGAATGAACGCTCTAATAGAACTGCGTTGCAAGCAAGGTTGCCAGCTGATGTTGAGCACGGCCTTGGACGCAGTTACTGAAACGAAGTAACGCAAAATGTATGACGAGCCCTAATTGCATCTCGCCCTCATGAAAACAGACCCAGTATTAACGAACTTCTCACTATACACAATCAGGCAGTTACACGAGAAGATGAACTCCAATATAGAAGCAACTGAGGAGACCATAGCATAACAGGAAGAATTACGCAATAAAAATACCAACAAGCGGAAGCTACGCCAAATAAAAGCTAACCTAGATGAATGCTAGAAAAACAACCAACGCGCCTGACATCGCCGCAGGTACTAATCAAGAAAATGACGTGAAATTTATTTATAAATTGCAAATATAGGTATATCTCCCAAACTTTAGGCGATATTATTATTACGACGCCGAAGAAAGGAAATGCAATCTATTTACGCTAATTACAATGCTGAACAATGCGAGCGAGAGCATAGAGACCGGTAGCTAGAAGCGTTTGTCGTCCTCTTCTAAAATTTAACCCAAAAAGCGCATAGCCGTAGCTGCCCT
This sequence comes from Haemaphysalis longicornis, assembly GCA_013339765.2. NCBI lineage: Eukaryota > Metazoa > Arthropoda > Arachnida > Ixodida > Ixodidae > Haemaphysalis > Haemaphysalis longicornis. The sequence goes on along the minus strand of JABSTR010001919.1, from coordinate 19,624 downwards.
CATCTTGTTCAATTGACTGTCCCGCTACAAAACCCTTCCCCGTATGGGAAGACGCCGTCATGGCGAATGGTGAAATAAGGGGAATAGGTTGGTGTGGTAACGCTTAAGCCGGGACACGTGAGCAATCTCCGTTTGATGCTGGGCAGATGAGGACAGGTGCGGCGCGATTCCGTACGTGACCGATAACGCCCGGTGTAGGGAGAAAGTAGTTTTGTAGAGAGTCCGAAGTGACGCTGGGGTGACCGCAGTAGCGCCAACGAACCAGTCTGGAACTGTGCATCGATGTGGTGGCGTTCATATAGGAACTTCTAGAACGCTTTGGACGAAGTGAGGCGTATTCGAGCAATCTGATGACTAAGATCAGCCTGGGCGATGGCGTCGCTGGCTTACTGAGCATCTCGAGCTAAGTATCGAAAAGTAAAGCTGGTTCCCTGCAAATGAGCAAAACATCAAAAGTGTTTTATTGCAGAAGGCATCGTAGGCGAAGGTCACAAATGGCAACGCGGCAACCCAATCCTACCGGGCGGAGGATACGTACATAGAAAGCATGTTGAGCAGCATGGGGTTTACGCCTTCTGTGAGGTCCTTCGTTTGTGGCAGGTAAGCGTCATTTTAGGCTTAGTTGAAAAGGAATGAATAATGTCGGCAATACGTTTAGAGAGGAAATTGCGGGCCCGGTCGGTCAACAGCTCGCTCTGTGCCCCATGAGGCAGAATGACGTCATAAAGAAGAACGTCAGCCACTCAGTTGCGCAACTTGTGTGTAGGGCCCGCATTATGCCATAGCGTGTTGCGCAATCGCTTCCAACAAAACAGCAAACCACGTTTTGGCAGAAGTGGACGATGAAAAGGCCCCAGGAGGTCGACACCCAAGCCGAAAACGATTCGTAGGAGCAGAAAGAGGCTGAAAGAGTCCAGCGGGAAATTCGCTTGGACGTTTCTGCCATTGGCACTAGCTGGTCACAAGCTTGAACATACTTCTTCACCGAACGGTACAAGCTACGCCCAAAGCAACTACATCGTACGCGGGTGTATGTGCGCGTAACGCCAACACGACGTTACGCCAGGAAAAAGATAGCCATAAAGTTGTTCAAGAATCAGGGAGCGCATGTAAAAGAGTATGACACGAAATAGTTCTGCGATATTATATTCAAAGTTCTGATGGTATAAGACATCGTTCTGCAGTACGTAGTTCTGGGAGTTTCGATCAGGGCAGTTAGTGCGGAGTCAATGGATTATTCAAAATAGAAGGTGCCCGGTATCGTCCGGAACCGATTTGCAGAGTGTTCAGATAGAAAAACACATGCGTTTGTGTCATTCAAAGCGACGCCTTGAGGATCCATTGGGCAAAGAGATACACAGTCGGCCTCACAGTGCAGCGGTCCCGATTTTTACACAACTGAAAACGAGTATTTGTGGAAAAGCAGCGCCAAGCATCCAAGGTGGCCCTGCGATTTTAGAGATTGCAGCCGGCACAGGCCATGGTGATCTCTGATTAGAGAAAACGTAAGGCCAAAGACGGAACTTCGCCACAGCCCACACTAAGGCAAGACACTCGCGTTCGATGAATTATTAGTTGCGCTCGGCGACAGAAGTGAGGCGGCTGGCGTACGTAATCACGCCGACTTCACAACTCTGGTGCAGTGCTAAGGCCGCTCCAATTCCGTGGCCACTGCGGTAAGTGCGTGGTTTGGTTTTAGCAGATACGTCAAAATGGGCGAGAATACGTGTGGTGGTAAGCTTGTCAATAAGCGTGCAAGAAGGCTTGAGCTTGTGGAGAATACCAGGTGAACGGAATATCTTTCTTGAGAAGGTCGGTTAATGGGCGGGAAAAATGGTTGAAACTCTGTATGAAGCAGCAGAAGTACGAGCATAGCCCAATAAAGCTTCTGAAAGCAGCCAAGCAATGGGAGACGCATTCTACAAAATTGGGCTGTGAACACGACCCAATTATTGTTACCATAGATCAAAACGTAGCCCACAGCATACAGCTACCTAAGCTGTAAACTGCTTTCAGTTACGAGACAGCTTAGCAGAACTGTTCGACACTATTGAATAGCTCATTCAACAAATGCAAAGCATCTCAACTCTGCTACAGAAGAAAAAAAGTTAGATAAGAAGACAAATGACAGACTTTCCTCTAAGAGCTCTGTAGAAGAAAGTTCATAAACTAACAAAACAGTACAAAACCTACGAAAAAAATTGGCTCCAGTCCAGGCTGTGAAGGAAAACAAAGCTTTAAATGACACAAGCAACAATTGCCCATGCGGCGTCACTTGAATTCACACAAATGGCTCTACAAGAGTGAAAACAGAGATTTTTCCCGCCGTTATCTGGAATTCACGAGGGTGGCGTCCTGAACGCAGCAGCAGCGTCGACAATGGCCGGGGTAGATCGGCAGACGCCGCCGCTCTAGCCTGGCCGTGATTTGGGAGAAAGAAAACGGAAAGGAGCGTCTTTCGAAGGTTAAGACAACGGAACCAAGCCATTCTGCTGTGATAGCTTGGGGCTACACCACCGCACGACACAAGTGGAGACACCGAAACAATTCGGCAAGTCAGCTTAGTGATTGCCATTATTAGCGATTTAAACTAGTTAGTTTAGTAAGTTTGAGAATTGCGACAAAGCTGAGGGAACTTTTATATTCGGTATTTATCAGAACCACTTGCGGCTTTTGCCTTTTGTAATACCTCTTAAAACACAACCGAACCGGCAATCACCAATTTAGATAACAGAGTTCCATTCGTGGCAACCAGTGGGCAAAAGGCATACTTTTTCTAGCGACCAGAAGTTTTTATGTCATTTATAAATTTTGTTTTCATGCCCTGCTACCAAATCCGTAACGTATCTTTGCCTTACGATCACCTAATTCGGTCGGGTGCAGGGTACCCTCTTGGTGCTGTCGAACAAGTTTACCAAGCCGTGTGAATACACCACGCAATGAGCGCGAAGCTGCACCAAACCGGCCTAAAACAACCGTCGCAAATGCAGGTGACAAAGCCGTACCGCAGTGGTGAATCAGGTTGAAACTAGTCCGGCCATGCTTACTTTACTAGCGACAAGGGGAGTCCTAAAAACTCTGGGATACGTTACATACACCGACCCAACCAAAATGGGTATGGCGATCCCAGAGGAGAATCAACACCTTACTGCACAAGCAGGGTGTGAGCACACGCTGCTGGAAATAAACACAAAGGAAAATGCAGTAAAAGCAATAGTTTCGTCATGAGCGTCTACAGCAGACCATCGCAAAGACACCATGAATTCGATCGAGTTGTGATGGACGCGAAGAAATTGGCCGGGAACATTCCACTCTTGATTTTGGGCGATTTGAAAGCACCGCACACCTTATGGGGATACAAATTTAAGTGCAAAAGGGGAAAGACTTTGGTCACGGCTATGGAAGACCTGGGCGTTTCCCTAATCAAGGAACCCGGAGTACCCACAAAAAGAGTCAACAGCGTCTCCAGAGATACAACACCAGATCTGTCCTGGCACAGCGGAATGCTTGATATCTCGTGGAAGTGTGAGAACGAGAACTTGGGCTCTGACCACACCATCATCACACCCACTTTATAGGGCCGAGACTTCCGGGACAAGCTGAGAGCAGCTCGAATAACAGACTGGCATAAGATGCGTGCATACACACAACAACACGGAGAAGGCGCGGAAGAAGGGGACCCGCAAGATACCTCGTAGAAGAAATAGACCGAGAAGCACAAGAAGATCCTCGCCAAATTCACCCAAGAAATTCAAACTACAACGAAGTTACCTTTCGTCAACGGCAGGCTCGCTTACATGTGGGTGGCCCGGCATTCCCTCACAAAACGCTGGAAGAAGCAAAGGCGCAACAGGCAGCTCGCGCGTCGAATAGCCAAGCTTAACAGCGAAATTTGGGAATACGTGGCCAAGCTCAGCAAATAGAACTGGCTGCAGATATGCGACGGCCTTCAGGGGCAGTTGTCCGTGGCCATGAAAACTGCTGAGGCACCTCATAGACCCCGCAGGCAGCATGGCAGCAAACAACGGGTTGCTGACAAAATTCTTAAACACGTACGACGGAGACGGCGAATGGCTTAAGAAGGCCCAAGAATCCCAATATCTTCAAACAGTGCAAGGGCAACACCCGACCCCGCGAAAATACACAGGACCCAGCAATGAAGTCCTGGACCGGCCGTTTACGATCTCTGAGCTGTTGACAGCAGTTGACGAGAGCAACAAGAAAAGCGCCCCGGGGACAGATGCCATCACCGACAGGTTGCTCACCAACATGAGCGGTAGGACGGAACAATCCCTGCTCGAACATGTAAATAAGTCTTGGGAAACCTCACAACTCCTGCCGGAGTGGAAAGAGGCTCAGGTGCGATTATACCCAAACCGGGCAAGGCCCCCGCCATCGAAAACATGAGCCCAATATCGCTGACCTCCTGTGTTGGAAAGGTGATGGAACGTATGGTTCTACGTCGCCTACAGGAATACCTTGAGGTCACCGACCAAATTCTGAAAACAATATACGGGTTCCGCGAGCATCTATTAACACAGGACGTTATGCTTCAGCTTCAATAACTGGTAATGAAAAGAGCTGCGCGAAACAGCCCCAGGGCAATCTTTGCCCTACACCTCAAAGGGGCATTCGACAATGTTACTCATGCTAGTATACCACTAACCTCAATATCATAGCCGATTATGATAGTGTCTGTCAGTATCATTATCAATGTCCTAGCCGATTATCATGCCCAAGCGATGACCCTCCGGTCAGGGCAGGCCACCGACACCACCAACCCGGCGCTCACGTACAGAGAGATTACCTACGAGTATAGAGTAGATCGGAGCATCTTCCCTGAGCTGCACCGCACCCTGAGCAGGGAACAACAAACAATCATCAGGCGCATTCAGGCTGATTCACTTACACACCCTGTCCTGATGAATAAATTCTATCCAGAAACCGAAGAGGACACTTGTCCATTTTGCACAAACAACATAAGCACTCTCACACAAATCCTTATGGAGTGCACTTCATCAAGTCCCCTATACCTCCACCCCTCTCCACCTCCACTACCCCACCCCGTGAGCGATGGGAGACCTTGCGGTCCAGCCCCGACCTGCCAATCCAGTTCGCGCTGGCGGCCAGAGGCCAGTAGCTGCTGGCCGTATATGGCTCCCGAATCCAGGGAACCACTCCGTCCGACGTCTGAGAAGACACCGTCATTTTATCTGAGCTCAATAAATGTTTTCTACTACTACTACGGAGGTGGCGCCGGTGAGCAGGCAATTCCGCGCGGGAAGTCTGGGTAACTTCGCAGCGTCATCTCTAGAGTGCTCCGTGAGTGAAACCCTCACCCCGTCCTCCGTCCCCACGCCGACGCCTCCGACGCGTTGGGAGTTTGTTGTCCCGCACGCAACGAAAGAACCGTTGGCTGGTAGAGCTAGAAAGCTTTGCTTGAAAACTCATCTAACTATCTGGCCTATCAGACACCTGCAATCGCATCAAGGAACCTGCGGAAGAATTTAGTGTAACTCAACAAGTAAGCGAATAGGCAAAGTGAGATGCAGGGAGCACGTGTGTCGTCTAATGCATGGCAAAATGCCTACCAGAAGCATGGGTCCTTCCAGCTAGAAACTCTTACTCTACGCCGCCAAAACACTCCAAAGATCAAAGAGGAAATCACTAAAACTATTTCCTCATGCCAACCCCATAAAACCACCATCTCTCATCCAAACCACCAAGCTCGAGACCACACATCCAGATCTGGATGCTCTCGTTACGTTGGGGAATTTAATGGATTATTATTCATGCCATAAGCGACTGAGTGGTGGCAGAAAGTAAGTTGGGCAGACGAGATCAAGAAGTTTGCTGGGATAGATTGGTCGCAGTTAGCACAGGACCGAGGTAATTGGAGATTAATGGGAGAGGGCTTAGACAGGCTGATGATGATGATGATAATGATAAAGCGAGTGAGCACCGGGATATCATGTATCACTTGGAAAAGTGGTGCTAAACCCATCCATATACACTTAGATAGACCTCATAAAAATTATCAACGAGCAGTGGACTCAAGGGCTCTTTGGACACCACACGAGCCTTTCATTTACTATTCCGATGCCTTTAACGGGAAACGGCCCGAGGAAATTCCCGAACCTCTACCCCACATCACTGAAAGCAACAATTTACAAACTTATATAGGCAATTTTACATATCTATTCTACCACATCGAATACTGCAAAGAAGGAATACACAGCTTCGTAATTGGGGGTAGGGGTTCTTTTGCCGAAAATAAAAAGGGAACCACCAAAGTACATCGCCGCAGCAAATTTAAATAAAGCGTTCAACAATGTCAAGCAGAAACACATCCTGTCTAATCTGGCCCGACTTTCGCTAGTCAGCTACCTCCAAACTAAAATGCCAAATTTGTGGATTCCCGACCAAGTCCACTTCGGAGCTACAGCAATGACCAGCTTGTCACACGTTGTCGCGATCACGGTGTCCCTCAGGGCTTAATTCTGGGTACCCTGCTCTTGACTGTGACCATGCATATGCTGCCCAAGAACTGCAACCAACACTGGCTTCCGCTACAGCATTCACATTGTAGCGGAAGCGCCTCCCACCGATGGCAACTCTTCATTTCTCCCCTGTCTCCCACTCGCTAATGGACAGTGCTCCTTTTGTGGAAGACGCGTATTGGCGACGCCACCGCTGGCTTACTACAGGGTCATTCCCCCGCCCTCTTCAACGGTCGCCTTTTGGGGGAACGCTTAACTTATTGTCCGACTGACTTCTGGCATCAGTCCTGGAGCTGTTGTGGTCTGCTCGTTTGGGGGGCCTTTTTCCTCTCTCTTTTAGAAGGACGCGGGATTTTTCCTCCTTTCCTTCGTCGGGGAAAACTCTCGGTGCACGCATCTTTTGAAAATAAACAGACTTGTCTTGAAACTGCAAACCAGTTCTACGTCCGGTTTCTCGCCTCCTTCAGCAGCCTATATTCTGGGCTGCTACAAATTGGTGACCGGAACAACGTTCTAACAAACACGCTGCGATGAGCTCCGACGAGAACACTGCTGCCTCCACTCCTGCAGTCTTCGCCACACAACTGAAGCTACCAATTTTTTTGCCTAAAAAACCAAGACTTCGGTTCAGCCAAGTGAAGGGCCCGTTTCAGGTCGGGCACATCACCTCGCAGTAGACAAATTATCTTCAGTCGTCACAGCCCTGCACCCGGAATGGCCGACGCTATCGACCACATTTTGGTTTCACCCCCCGCCCGCCTCAAGGGGGACACGCACCGTCAAAAAGACGGTGCTGGACCGACTCGATGCGCCTGAATAAACAGACTTCAGCAGCTCTTATGTCTTGAAGTGCTGGGTGACCAACGACCTTTCCAACTGCTGCACTGGATGTGGCAACTACTCAGTGGGCACGAGCATCAGGACGGCCAGCTCCCACTTCGTTTACTTTTTCTGCAACGCCCGCCCCAGTCGGTGCGCGTGGTTCTCGTGGGTTCAAATGAGACGTCCCTTGATCGACTGGCGCAACACTCTGACCGCATCACGGAATACCCTACACAAAACTTAGCGCACATAGCTGCTGCAAGAACACACCAAGAACCAGATCGACTGTCGCGCCTTGAGGAGAAAGTGCAAAATTTACCGAGAGCATGCCGCAACTTTTGCTGTCTGGCGCTTCCCAACTGGGCGAGGGACGACGCAACCGATCCCCTTCAAGTCAGCCAACTGTTCTCAAAAAAGCCAGTCACGAGGTCGACAGGAGGAAGTTTGCTGGTACTGCCGTCGTTTCGGCACGGCTGTTAGCCGCTGCACTAAATTTTTCTCGTTTATCGGAATTGCTCCAGCCACTTGTTAACGGCGGCTTACGACATCGCCCCTCCACCCAGCTGTCTGTTCTTTGTAGTCGACCACGTGAGCACCTCGCGCCTGCCAGTCGACACGGGAGCCAAAATCTGTATTCTACCGCAAACCCCGAGGATCGCTGATGTAGCAAGAACATAGCATCGCTACAGGTGGTGAACAACACTGCCATTGCTACTTACGGCTTCCGCTTGCTGACAATAGACGTCGGACTCAGGTGCCTGTTTCGCTGGGTCTCCCAAGTGGCGGACTTTAATTTCGCAATACACGGACCAGAATTTCTGAAGCCACTTCAACCTGGATATGTATAAATCCTGGACCAGGACGAATTTTTTTTGAAGTGCGAAGTTTCTGAGAAAGCTGTATAGCTTTCCTTTGTAACCATATGGCTGCATTCAGGTGGTTGTCAAACTCTATTTCACAGAAACTTACTCCACCTTGGCGATTTCCCCTAAATCTAGTAGATTATTATTTCCCTGTATGTCGACAGCTTTATCAAGAGAATCGCTTGAATTTTCTTCGTTTGTACGAGATATCTATTACTTCCTTCCTCAGATTTCAGACCTTCCATTTCCGTGTCGTTGTCAGCTTACCAGTTGGGCCGTGACATTAATGTATACCAGTATTCCGAGCCCTTATAGAATACGAGTGGTAATCCACGCATGCAGTAAATAGAGGGGGCTCGGCCAGTCGAGAATTCTTCGTAACCAATGTTGCTTAAAATATTCCTTGAACTTACTACTGTTCAGTTTAGCAGCAAGCACTACGGTAATGTCAATGACATGTCGCTGGGCACAACAATTCAAGTACAGTAGAACCCCGCTGATATGTCCCCCAGACTTACGACGACCCGCTTCTTATGACGGATTACCGCGCTCACGGCAAACGCCCCGTAGAAACAACACATTACCAACCCCCGATGATATGACGCTCGGAGCGCGCGGTCCGTTTCATACGACCGACCGTGGCGGAAAATGCTCGCAGGCATGCCAAATCACTTCATGAACGTCGCAATCAAGCAGGCGGGTACTCGCGAGCTGGCGTTAACCTTCGATGGCCCCATGTGGCAGCAGTACGCCAACGCGCCATCTTCGAGAAGTCAAAGTTCAGGTGGCTGGTGGACTGTGAATTTGAAGCTCTTATCGAGCATAGACGAAAGTGAAAACATATATGAGGCAACCCTACGGTGGGGACCGCACACTCGCTTTCCTCGCATCCTCGATCTAACTTGCTCCTTTTCACTACGCTGTCTCTCCACCTCTCTCTGCGTTCTGATTATCAGTGTCTTTCAAAGCGGTGTTGTCGCTCAGCTCATTTCTTTGCCGCCTTTTTTCCATCGGCGTCTTGTACTATCATTCGTTTCTCTTGGCCTTGGCAGTTTCACACCAGCCTTTTCTCCTCTCAACTCGCTCGTCCACGTCAGCCTTATCTCTCGCGCACGAGTGGCGCGCTATCAATTGTGCTGGGATAGCTCAAACACCATAAAAGGGGATTGGGGCACAAAATAGGAGTTACTTTGTTTTTAAACATGTGATTACGCCTAAACGTACGCACATCAGACCACAACATGCTAACTATGGCAGATTATATAGTCTGTTAGCCAACCTATCGCGTGAGATCGTCTACAAGGCCGGAAGTTCCCCGCACCCCAGTCATACCACCCCCCGGTCTTACGACGCTTTCCTGCGGTTCCTTGAAAGTCGTCTTATCGAGGTTCCACTGCAAATTATGCAAGTATATCATTGTAGTTCTCAGAAAAGAGTTTTTTGCAAGCTTCAATATTTTACGTGCGCTTCATCGACAACACCTTCTTGATTTGGCCAGCCAGAGAATCCAGTCTTATTATCTTGATTACGGAGCTGAGCAGGTTTCATTCCTTCAAAAATGGTTAGCTACCAACCTATATCGAAAACGCACAAACTCTCATCGAGCTTTGCCTTTTGAAAGTAGGCATATGAAGCACTAGAAGACGGGCATAAGCCATAACCATGCACATCGATCCCGCCACATATCATTCGAAAAGAAGATTGTGTTTCCAACTGTGGGAAGCTTAAAACGATTTGTTTAAGCAAAAATACCTGCTCCTAATTATTAATCCAGCAAAAGGTTTAACAATCATTGGGCGCACGCCAATTCTCTTTCTAACCTTCTTTTGGAACGTCGAGCTGCTATCCAGAGGTATTCATTTAATACATGAAAGGTAACACTATTGGAACCCAGTTTCCTCAGCAACCAGGGGCGCCAGTTTGGCCAATCATCAGCGTTAATTAGTTCAAATTGTGTCCTCTGGATAGAACAACACCGCTCGCGCACAAACATGTTCTCTACAGTATATTTGTGTTTTGAGAACAGTGTCCACAACATGACCTATTGCTAATGGCAATTTTTGGCTCTTCTTTGTTGCAAATTCCTTTCGGTGTTCGAAGGCGTGTGGAAGAACAGTAGCGTACCGTTGATATCCTAATGTTTGATGGGTGACTCAATAGATATTTTATTTGTAAGAATACTATAATAGAGTTTACAAAGAAACCGTTAGCGAGAAGCGCAAGAAACGTATTTCGTATTTGAGCTCAAAACTGTGTTCTAAGGGCTAATGAAAAGCATTAGTGCGCACGTATTAGCCGCTTTAAACTCATTCCTTAGGTTTTTCAAAACAGGCCACTTCTGTGCCCAAATAAAAATTACACTCTCCCACGCTTTCCTGGTTGGGCTTCTTTTCTTTGTGTGTTAATGTACTAGGAAGTACGGGATGGGCGCTTGCACGCCGCGGTTCTGTGCACGAACCCCGTTTTACACCATGTGGGGGCCGACAAGGGGGCAGTTTTTCTTTTGCAAAAATGACGGGTGTTCTTTTGAAAGGGCGTGCCTGGGTCCTCGTGCCTCGTCTATCACTATTGTCTAGTTTTTATGTGGAACTACCCCAAAAAGAGGAATGACGGTGCAACTCTATCTTAGGTGGATTTCTTCCATTTTTCTTGCTGTGTAATTGATGAAGTATGGTTATTTGCAAGGAGGGCCTAGTTTTGCGCAGCTCCCCTCCACTCGCGTCTGTAAAAGCGTGCTGTTGTGTTCCGTACTTCTTGCTCGGACGAAAACTGGTGCTCTAGTCCAAGATATATATACACCGAAGCCTAAATGTGCCTCAGAAAGGTAGTATGCTAGTAGCGCCACCTCCACAAACGTGTACACCGCAATAGCATCGGAAATAATGTACCGTGTCCTTTTTTGCACTAGCAAGGTTTTGAAAATAGAGTACTGCCGGTAAGGATATTTTTTCTAACAATAATCTAGGAAGACTGAAAAATCTTACCTTACGTTTTTGTCTTCCTCATGATACTGTTCAGCTGTTCGTTTGTATTAGCTTTTGAGCAGCCAAGTATAAAAACTGCTTCGACGGTTCTACGCTGATACTCTCTGAATGTGTTTTTCTCAGCAGGAATGCAGTGCTACAATTGAAAAGCAATCGCTAGGCGGGAAGCATTATATCCTAGACAACGCATTTTTACGTTGTGGCTCGGCAGGATTGTCTCACCAGTGTATATAATGGTAGCATATTAGGCAGTTTTCTTCTACACATTACAGACTAATGATCCTGTGGGGAGCTGTTCAGCGGCTGGAGGATTAACCTGCTCCGGCCTATACCCTAATGGACAAGTGTGCAATGTGAGTAATGACGCCTAAGCTAACTTTTTGTGCTGCTTTTGAAGAAGTGATTCATATGTTGGTGTAAAGAGGGAACGGCATGGAGCGTTTTCTGTACGCGAGAACGCGTCGCGGCACGGTGTACTTGCGCGCTGACGTAGCTGTGTTTATCACCCTCACGGCGGGATCTGCGCGGGAGGTGATGCCAACATGGCGTCGTCGATTGGCCGTGAACTGGTGCAAGGGAGCACCTCCGGCCGCTTCTAACCGTTCACTGAAGCGCGATACTAGGCGCAAACTAAGTTGCTTATGCAAGGAATAAACTGGCAATGTTGGCGATAACTGCGCAATAAAACGTCATCGACGCCGCGTAGAGTACTTCCCACCATATATCCACCGTTGTGGTAAGCCTAATTATCTGTGGAGGTCTTCCCATCTGTCCCGAGCTTTTCGAAGCTCCCGCCGATATGCGCGCGTCTTTGAATTGGCTCAAATTGTCAGGCTTCTCCCACGGCCACGTGTGTCGCGCGTCCTTTTCCGACTGATGTAAAAGCCACCATGGGTGCGAAATCGTCGACGTTGGCGTGAAAAGAACGCTTGCGCAGCGCGGACGTGTACGCATCGCATGTACAAACGTGCAATGCGGTTCACGGCTAATGTAAAGATGTTGGAGCAAATTGTACTCTAAAAGGCTGTTATTTCGTTTTGTTCACTGCACTGTTTATTGAAGCATTAGGCAACTGTAAAAGTTATAAGTTAGTCCTGGTATTTCCAAGTATTTGGCAACTATGTAGCACACAGTTTCACTTCGCATTCGGTTCATGAAAACTTGTTTAGCAAAAATGAATACTTGCTTAGCGAACCTATTTAGATAGCGAACTTATTTAGAATTGTAGTATTAGGAAGCTCGCAGAAAGGTATTCCTTGCGCAAGACAAACACGTATTTGTTCTATTACTGGTGTATTAAGATTACAAATCCTGGATAAACTTGTAATCTCCGCACGTACTTGATGTTGCTCTGCGCAAAAGAGTTGGAGTTGAGTTTTGGTACAGGGGAGTTCGGGTACGTTTTGAACAGGAAGCAGAAGCATGAACTGGGAACACGAAAACTGTACTACTACAGCAGGACATGCATATCTATGTAATCTGGCGTGGTATTCAAGAAAAAAGGTCGCATAGGTTCAAATAAAAGCAGCCTAATACATGTTCCTCAAATGAGGTAGGCTATTAATACTTTCAGCCGTAATGCACAACGGTAAAGTGCAGTTTTCGTCGTCATTATAGAGCTTGTTGGCATAATCAATAACCGCAACAACCGTACGCGCCTCATCAACACTCTAAATAAGGGATTAGGACAAATGGAACACTTGGTAACCAAGGGAATAGTAGGCAATTTTCTACGGAGGTCGTACAAATCCGAAATTGAGGATGTTGAGTGCGCTAACCCTTTTCAGCTTACATGTGCGTTACAGTCCTTTCCCAAAAGGAAACATGAAACTTCTGGAAACTTCTGGATTCTCCAAAACACGAAACTGGATGCTCTAAATAAATTACACTGCGTAATTTTATGTGTGTTGCTAAAGTGGTTCGATACCACTGTGGCTCGATACGAGAGATGTAAGCCACGCACCTTTTCGAATAACCACTTGTGGAAGCACCAACCTTATAGAATTGCTGTCAACACGCTTTCTTTCAATTACCTCACGTAGATAAAAGACGTAGCGGTCGTATCAATGATCAATAGCAGTGACGCCAGGACAAAGCCCGATTAGCGCTGAGTACTCTTTAAATCCAAACCCGTACAACCGAAATTATTCAGGGCTTCTTGTGAGCATTGGATGCTTACTTGATGCACTTAACTTTTTCTATCTTTTGGCTATACAATCTCATCCTAATTCATACTCAGCAGAAACTCTGGGCTAGAAAGTGGTAGGAAGTTGAATTTGTTACCATTTTGCTGTATTTGGCAGAATAGTAGTGGTTACAATTATTAATCGCTCTAAATATAGTTACAATTGTCCATTATAGAAAGTGTTACACTGTAATGAAACTGTTTGGGTATAACACTCATCTCTGCTGATTCACCTGTGCGCCTAATGCTTGCTATCGGCCTTTATGCAGTTATGGTCTATTTGTAGGTGTCTGGATAGCTTACATGGCATATTATTCAATGGCGTCCCACAGTGGCTCCAAAAAAATTTAAACATATTATCCAGTAATTTTCATCATTCACAAATTGCCTACTCTAGCAAGCGGAAGCACATGTTTTGGTTTTGGACCACGTAAGGTAGATTCCGTCTCCCCCATCAGGTGCATGAAAGAACACGTTATAAGCACATGGGGCATTTTGTTTTCACAAATCACGACCGGGACGCGATATCCCACGTTACCAAATGTAAGATATTACTTCGAGAAGTAAGATGTAAAAGTAAGATATTACAAAAAATTGCTTTGATCTAAAGATGGGTTTACCCTTGAGTCTTAAAAATGGCTAGAAAAATTCCGATGAAATTATACACACTGAAATAAAAAAGGAATGTCTCGGCATTCCAATATGTATTTGTATCTAAACTGCTTAACAAAAATTTACTTTTTGTACTTAGCTCTAAGATCCTAATGTGTTCCTAAAGAATTGTATACCACCAATACTTTCCCTGGAGAAACCTGATCTTTCGAACTTCCCAATTTCACGAACAAATCCTCATTTTCCCGCAGGTGCCCATACGGCTCAATGCTTTTATAAACTCTATCAAAATGCCATTCCCGATCTAATGACTTTCGAGGAACCATCCTATTCAAAACTAACGATTTCGACTGTGTTTCTTCTTACCTGCACGAAGGTTGTTGCGCGACGTAAACAGCTCGTCTAAATTCGACTTTACCGAGCTACCCGCCGCGGTGGCTCAGTGGCTAAGGCATTGCGCTGCTGAGCACGAGGTCGCGGGTTCGATTCCCGGCCGCGGCGGCCGCTTTTCTGATGGAGGCGAAAAGCAAAAACGCCCGTGTGTACGAGATTTCGGCGCACGTTAAAGATCCCCAGGTGGTCAAAATTAATCCGGAGCCCTCCACTACGGCGCGCCTCATCGCCTGCGTTGCGTCGGCGCGTTAAACCCTACAATCAAATCAAAATCAGACTTTACCGAGCTCTAAAGATACACTCATTAGTACCGTGGCCGCACACCATGGCGTGCTGTCAGGCACGCTTTCCCCTTTCTTGAAGGTTAACGAAGCCATTATCCATGCAACTTCCTTCGAACTACGTCGAAGAAAAAAACCTCACGACCACTCCACACGAGAAGTTGGAGGAAGCCCTTTTTAGGTGGTTGAAGCATATGAGAGCCATTAATATTCAGCTCAGTGGGGAAGTGGTACACCCAAAAGTGCCGTTTTTGGCATGTCTCCTTGGGTGCAACGACTTCAGGGGAAGACCTGGCCGGCTTATTATTTCCACCGTGGAGCTTAACCGCATTGCTAAAGTATTAGCAGGCGAGCGCTGCTGCTGCCGCAATTAAGACGTCATGGTTGCTGCTGTAATGCGCGTCCCCCAACACATCGCAATTAGGAATTCATCTGCGTGTAAAATGACAGTCATGATTTTGCGAAGTTCTAGAATTAAGAAAATGCTCTCAGGTTTCCAAAGACTTTGTTAGATCGGGTTTTAACGGTACGTACACAGTTCCCACAAAGCCTAAGATGACACAGCCATCTTTAAGGGGGATTCACAGCGGGAATAAAATTCGTAATCTCCTTCATGCGCCGCCGATCCCGTGGCCACACGTCATTCTACACACACGTGTGTAGAAATGCTGGGCAGCCGGCAGAAGGTCACTCGGCTGCCCTCGACAGGGATATCCCTAGGAGGGCGGACTATCTGTGCAGGGGCGCTATTCTCGACTGCATAAATTCATGGTGAATTGCTTACTTAGAAAAAACGTTAAGCAATCAGTGACGTGATACACGTATAGGTATGACCACATGTAGCGTAATTTGAAGCTTAGCTCATAAAGGTTAAAACCAAGCTATCAAATATAAAAACGCGGCGAATATAAAAATTTCCACGGCCGCTGAGGCTGGTAAGGGAGACGCATATCATCAGGATGAAGTTAGCATTAACATCATAATCCGATCAAGCAACTATGACCAAAAGCTAGCAAGAGGCGGGTGTTGAGCGAAATAATATCACACAACCTTTTTTACCGAATATATACCTTTGTTTCATTCGCTCTAATTAGCACAGTTGAGCTCAGTGCTTCAAGCCAAGCTTTGTGACGTTATCACCTTCCTGGTCGTCACCGCCGCCACGCAATCGTGTGATGCTATGTTACAAGTTTATGGCGGGATCGAAGAAAAATACGGCCGTGACCATCGGTTGTATGACGCGGTAAGAACAGCAAAACTCTACGCATGCTAACAGCGGAGCGTACCGTTGCTGCCCCTTCACTCCTTCATCGAGGTCGTATTCCGTGCAGTAGTGAATGAAAAAGTCAGTTTTCCTTCTTATTTTCGTCTTTTTTTGATCATGTGACCCCCCAGTTTACAGAGAAGAGCATGGGCAACAGCCATGCGTTGGGTGTTTTGCAATGGAGAGGCTTGTAGAAACATTTTTTGTTACTGCTATGCCAAACATATTGCCAATCATAAAAACAAAATTTCGAGATGTAATTTATATGGGCCGTTATCGCTGACTTGAAAACAGCCAAAGCTACGTTTTTTTGCTAGAAAACAGCCTTAAACCGAACGTTGTGTGAAACTGCGCCTTTTGCAACTTCACGAGCATTTCACGGCACAAAGGCTCGGTGCAATTTGAAACGGCGAGAGCAGCGCCATTTTCAATCTGTTACGTAACAGTACGTCACTTTTCGCTACGCGGCAGCTTACAATGTGTGACGAAGGCGAATCCTTACCTCCAAATGGTTATCTTACGTCGCGTCTTTTCTGTCAATCACACAGAGGGCGTGCATACTAGCCGTATTGTTGTTAAATAGCAAAGACAGGCCTATGTTGTCATGACCGCTGACTTTTGTCTAGTTTGTCATCAACGTCTTTCATCATCATTTCATCATCAACGTCTGTCAACTGTGCTTCACGGATCGCTTATATTCATGGATGAAAGCATATGTACTTAGGAGAGGCCCCTAATGTTCTAAATAATGGCAAAGAGTGCGGCAGAGGTAACATAAGTTTTAATGAGCCAACAGACAGTGTTGCCTAGATGTCGCGGCTGCAGAGGCTAAATCTGGGAAAATGTTGCTCACAATTGTTTACGGTGCTTCAACTGTGGCTGCCTCGCTACGATGTCTCATTTCGCATGCGTTTCTTCGGCTGGCGTTTCCTTTGCGGTGTATATTCTTTCGAAGGCAACAACCGATGGTTAATAATTGGCGTCATCGGTGAGCATATTTCCGTTGAATGGCGGCGATATCTCCTTGGTTCCGCTCAGTGGTTTTACATAATTATCGGTCTACCACTGGAGAGGTGCGCAATGGCAGCGACAACAAGTTTTGCCGACTGCGATGGGCAACCAGGCACGTAACAGTGAGCTTCTTGCGAACCAATACAGTCACTTATCCATGGTAAGTGAAATGCATCGCTGCTGAGTCGCAGAGCACAAAGACAACCGTGCTGTACGGACCCAACCATTGCCCCCGTCGTCTCCTTTCCCTTCCGCTAGTCGCCCGTACCGCGAAGCTGTTATGAAACCGGAAACAGCAACGGAGAATAAAGAGAGGTGGGCTGAGTGGGCTCATGGGCACGCTTGCGGTCTGAATGCCTAACGAGACGAAAGATCCACCGAAACAGTAGGTCTGATTGGTCACGTGATCAGCGAGAAGAAAGATCCACCAAGTGGTTAGGTCCAATGGAGCCTATTCAGAAGGTCCAAGCGAGCCTGAATATCCACCGAGACGAAAGATCCACCGAGACTAAAGGTCCAACAATCTGTCAGGTTTAGTGGACTCATTCGGAAAAAGGGGATAGCGATGGGTTTGAATCAGTTGTGTAAAATGTTACCCCATCACGCGAACTGACCGTTTTGACAATTTTGTTCGTCTTTCGCATGCATAACTCAGTTTTGCGTCTCTGTAACCTGTTGGACGTAGCGCACTGTCCGCGATGCTCAGGTCAAGTTCAGCAATATCGTTGGTCCCTAAAGCAAACAATAAAGTTTTGTTTTCAATACTGCAGTCCGTGAGGGCCTGACTCGTTGGGTTCCTCACACACCGTATTCTTGCATCACTAAATACACGTGATTATTGGGGTTAGAAAATCACAAAATTTCGATCATTATTCGTAAGCTAGAAATTCAGACTTCCGGCACTTGTCATTTTATTTGAAATCAACCCATGATCTATCCAATTTACTTGGTCAGTGGGCTGCTAACACTTTATTCAGGCTAAGCTTGACGGGAATAAACGTGCAGGCAGAAGCAGCTCGAGAGATAGCGGCATACACAGTTGAATCGGTGCAGCATCGGCAACCAACCCTGTCACTCTTTTGCTCCGTTTCTTCAATAGAGCTTTTCATTATTTTACAGTTGTGTATCAATCAATCAATCAATCAATCAATCAATCAATAATCAATCAATCAATCAATCAATCAATCAATCAATCAAATCTATCTATCTATCTATCTATCTATCTATCTATCTATCTATCTATCAATCAACCAATCAATCAATCAATCAATCAATCAATCAAACAAATAATAAATCAAACAACCAATCAATCAATATTCATGCTTTATTCCATCATTATTTTACAGTTGTATGGTATTATTCAATCAATCAATCAATCAATCAATCAATAATCATACTTTATTACAGTTTTCCGGTACAGGGGTAACAAAAAAGTGAGGGCGGCAAGAAAAAAAGCAGTACAAATGACTCTTGTCAAGCCTCCCCACCCCTGGAACTCACAAGTCGGTGGCCCTGTGCAACAAGCAGGAACAGAAACTACCAACAGCAACTTATGCACATAAAAAGTCACAATTATACATACAATTGAAAATGGTGTGGGACAATTGAAAATTTATATACAGGAATTCATGTACAAAAGTTAATGTACAAAACATGCATCTACAAAATGTATACAAAAGTATATAGACATGAACCAAAATAAACTGAATTTTTTTTCAGAGCGAAGCAAAAGGCATAGTGTGAACTTTTTTGTATAATGAACTATTAGGGTGTTTCGGCCGGATGTAATTAAACATAACAAAACAGTAGTTCGTTCTACATTGCCGAATTCCGAAAGAAGGGGTTGTTCTGGTCGCATACGTTGTTTTGTACGGGACAAGCACACTAATTTTATTTAGCAATTGACCATTTCTGTGTATTGGTTTCTTTTAAAATTCGCAAATTTGTAATCAAACATTTTGTTTGCGGGATACTTTTATGTTGTGTGGATAAAGAAGCAGTCGGAGCATCGTATTTACGTTAGCAATAGCCCGGAGAATAGTTTTCTGCAAAATTTAACGTTTTTGAATATTTGTATATTAGTGTTTCCCTAAAGAAGAAAACCATGGCTTTGATAGAAATAACAGAATGCCTAGTAAAGGGTGAGTTTGTTTTTTAACCGAAATAATATGTCGGTTACGCCAGAGAATATCAACAAATGTAGAAAGCGTGACGCAAGTCTTACTACTGTGGGTATCCCAATACAGTGTTTGCGTAAAGACTATACATAGTGATGTAAATGACTCTAAAATTTGAATAACTGTGCCAGATTATATGAGTGGGCCCTCACTTTGTATTGGCGTGCCTTTCGCGTGAAATATCATAGAATTAGTTTTTCCTTTTTTTACGCTCACTGAATTTACGCCGGACCACTGATCTAATTGGTCTAAAACTTTGTTTGTTTTGGTAGTTAAGTGTCTGATGTCATTCCAGGTAAAGAATAGGCTGCTATTGTCAGCATATATACGTATTTTGCTAGGTTGCTTACTTTACAAACGTCATTTATATAGACATTGGGTTAAGAAGATTAGCCAAAGGCACAAGAAAAAATTGCGCCCATCTTCCCTCGAGGGAACCCTGATGTGATGCGACGCATCGGGTGGGTTCAATTGTCGTTTCCATTGGGCTGATTTTCTAAATCACGTGAAACGTGTTGTGAACGCGTATGAC
>JABSTR010001918.1:0-47337 GCA_013339765.2 Haemaphysalis longicornis | reverse complement strand
TCCGAATTCAATCTGCCTTTTGGACAAAATTCAATGCGATCTAAAATTTCCGGCATAAAAAGGGCACCTGAAAAAATTCAGAGATAAGCTTCGCAATTTACGTAGTACACAAGCAGGCACAAAATCAGGCACGCTGAAGATTCCCGTGGTCATCTGAATGACATGTTCCCTGCTGCCGTAGATGGAGGTGTATATGTGAGGGGCCGTGACTTGGATTTCCCCACCTGGGATTGCCATCTACAGAAAATTTCAGAAAAATAAAAAATTACACCATCTTCCCACGTGGGAACCATGAGGGGATGCAAAGCCGCGCAATCTGGATCAGCTACTCGCCGCTGGCGTTTCAAAGCGGCTTCTCGTTCTCGAACATGGAATCTGCTGCTCGACGCTACCGTGCTTACGTTCGCCGGTCGACGTTCGGCGTCGCCAGCTCTCCTCTGTGCAGCCTTTCTTTGGAGGTGCTTGCGGTTTGGACAAAGTGCTGGCTGGCGGTTGTTGAAGTTGTTCCAGCCAGTTTGCTGACGGGATCGTTGGCGTCCATTTCCCGACATCGGACAGCGAATACCGAAGAAGCAACTGAGCGGAGCGCGGACCCGGTTTATTTGCAGAGCAGGAGTGAGAAGAAGAGCAGTGCGAATGGGGCGTAATTGGACGGCTGGTGTGGAGAGGAGAGAAGAGGAGCAGCGCGTGTAGCGCACAAGTGTGTTTAGTGTAGGAGAGCACAGGTTGTGTGAAAGGTGGAGGCGAGAGAGTGGTGTCATCACAGGTGGTGTGAAGAGGAGGAGAGTTCCGGACGCTGGACGTTGGAAGGTCGACTAAGAGATGGTGTGCATTTATTCATTCAGTGCAACCATAAGCCCCTCACACCAAACCAGAGGCATGTGAAGTACAAAAAAATATAGTGCACGGAAAGGAAGACATAGAGACCAGAGAATGAAATGACAGGCCACACCAGAGATAGAGTGATTTACGGCCTTTCAAAAAATTTCACATCATTTCAGTACTCGTTACACAGAGTAATTTGGCCGCATTGTTCAGAACAAGCGAAGCGACGGCTAGGCATACCGGCCAACCCTCCAGAGTTTTATCACACCGTGTTCCAGTTTATCTCGCGCAATGTTTCTGCTTGTTCGCCCAGAGCAGGCAGAAACTTTGGGCTAGAAATAAACTGGGGTGGCCCACATACATGGCAAAAGATAAAAAAAAAACGTTCCCCGCGCCGTGGTATGGAATCACTAGTACAGGCAACACAGCGAACGTCGCACTAAACCCAAGAAACCGTGCTCTCACGATGCTGACGCAATCATCCTCACATTTTTGGCTGTACGTAAAATGCGCTCCCCCTTGCTACTGGCAGTATTCATTTTGAACAATGATCCCATGTGGAAACCGAGAAGTTTTTTATTTCAGTAGACTGTTGTGATTGGGGTTTCTTCCTCGGCTATCAGTAAAAAGTAGTCGCTACACATTTTTTCGTCGTCCAGATGTGTTGTGCGATAGGATCCATATAGAACTTGTACCGATTTAAAGTGGCAGTTTTTAGGAGTCAGTACCTGTAATGACGCGAAGGGTTATTTGGGTTAAAATGCAATAGGCTTGACAGCTGGGCAGTTTGTATACATTATATTGAAAGAACACCACAAACTTGGAGGAAAGAACACAAAAACACAAAGCAGTCACTAACAACTGGAGCTTTATAAAAGAGCTCTTTTTTGGGTATAACAGCTCTTTTTCTTGTCTCTGAAAAGCTACCCATCTTATAGGAGAGCTAGGGTTGCTCAAATACTACAACCTCTATGATGAGGACATCATATGTAAATTCATAACATACATGCAATAACAAATGATAAAAAGAGCCACTAAACACGACCCAGAATTAGATACGAATTAAAACAACACAACACTTGCCGAAAGGCCTCGAATTTTTGAATTTGATGTGATTCAGACTTGAATGTGATTCATACCTGATTTTTGTCTGTGTACGCTTGGCTGCCATTTTTACAAAAAATATTTGAATGAATGTGTTTCAGTTTTTCGCTTTTTTATACCATTGTTTCATTGAAATCAGACGTTATTCAAACTGGTGTCATACGTAGGGGAGTCCTGGTTGTTAGCTCAAAGAACACTGCCTGCAGGAAAACAGTAGGGCCGATAAGTCATAGTATAGGCAGCCAGATGCAACCCCACTTTTGAACAGCCAGGAACAGATGAGGGTGCAGCACCCATTTTTACACCTCCGCCTGTCTCTGCGTAACGTGGCCAGCCAATCGTGTAACCAAAATTCGTAACAATTTCTGTATCATAAAAAAAAAAACAATCAAACAGCCTGCATGCTAGCTCATACAACCGCAATTCTGTAATGTCGCTTTACTGCATTACACTAAGATCACGCGAAACAACAATTTTCGCTCTAATGCCACACAAATAAATAAACGACTGATTTTTGCAAATAAAAATATTAAATTCATTGAACAGGGTGAAAGTGTATTGAACTACTAAATTTAGTAGTCCGCTTTTGGTGGAATACTTATGAAAAAGCCCCACTCTCCCTACACAACATCGATGGTGACCCTACACTCCGCCTATGCAAAAAAAGTACTTTTCTGCAACACAACCTTACGTTTAAGAGCAACATATTCCTACAAGACCAAGAAACTAGACACCATTCCGAAGATATGCAGCTAGAAAAATTAACATTCCCCGACGGCTGAAACAATATGATAACACACCCAGAGAATAGCGCGAAAATATAACACTTTAATGGGAAAAAATTCAATTATTCAAACAGAGCTACTGACAATTACATGAGCCAATAACTCGTGAAGTGCGTTCGATGCAGCCAACAGCGTAAACAAAACCCTCAACACATGACAAATGCGCGTCAACAGCGCAGAAAGCCGGTTATGGGCAGCGTTATCTGTTACCAAGTGCGCGCTTGCCCGATCGTCCACTCTAATCGGACGCAGCGCACGCAAGCCCCTGCGGACAACAGAAAAATCCGGTGGAGGAACCAGTCAGGTAACAAAAATCCCTCTCGATTGCTGCAATCTCGAATGGAAAAGCACCCAGTAAAAGATACAAATAATGAAAACACGAAACCGTTACGGGAATATTCTCTACTAGTTGGCTTTCAGTGGAGCAGGGGCATCTGACCAACATGCGAAATTGATGCTGGTCGTAGAAACAACGGCCGTGTAGCGCTGCCAGTCACAAACGGGCTCGCCGCAGCCTCCGCGACTCACGCCGACAAAGAAAGTCTTGTAACAGCAATCCTCGCTTCATCGTAGGGGTATCACAGCGGTAAAAAGGCTCGAGTGGCGCGAAAACGCGGCCACCGGGCCTGCGGCGCCGCCATTTTTCTGTATATCCCGTCATGCAACGGAGAAATCACAGGTCGCCTGGCGAGAAGGCGCGACGAGCATCTCTTATAGGTTACAGGGCGTTTTATAGGTTACAACGTAAAGGTTACATGTCAGATTTTGTTGAGGTAACCTATAAATCGTAGATGTAACCAAGTTACACCGCTTTTAACTTCACGCTTGTAACCTTAGAATGGACTGGGATAAAGAAAACATAAAATTAGATCTTTTGTACCCTTAATGCTATAAGTTACTGCTGATTAGAAAGTACATTATAGTTACCAGCATTAGAGTGTAGCATTGCTGCGAGGAGACGACGACGAGGGAATTACTTGCATTATTTCTTGACTTTTTCTGTGAATTCTGCGCAGATTTCCGAAAAAAAACCAGCCCGCTAAAATACCACAAAAAGGCCAAGGAATAAACTTTTTACTCCTTTACTTGTTCATTGTGTGAGGGTTTCCAGTCGGTTTCAAGAAACAGGATGCAATGCTAATTGTGCAGGAAAATGAATGCAATATTTGTGATGCCCGGTCCTGTCTTTTGTGTGAGGGGTATGCAGGCGTTCGTGAAACATAGGCGAGACTTCTAAGTCTGAAAGAAGAGTTGCGAATGAATTCCTTTGTGTCTTCTTCGTTCGTGAGGAATGTACACCTTGTTGAATCTCCCACTGGCTATGCGCCAGTCATCATCATAATCACCATCATCGTGTAGATTTTCCCGTGCGAGTAAGGCTGTCGTCACCGCTAAGGGCAGCCATGGCCCAGGTCTCGATTGCGTCGTTCTTCCGTAACATTTTTTGGTGCCGTTAAACCCGGGAAGACGACCGCACGCGACGAAGGAGACCACGACCTCCCCTCCGGCTTGAGGTTCTCAGAAACCCTCCCTCTCCTTTGACTGCTGTTGACGCTGCTCAGCCCCGCCCTCAGCCGGAGTTCAGCATGGCTGGCTCTGACCGCCTAGTGACGACCGACCGAATGCGTGCGGATTGATAGGCTGCGCCAGCAGCAGCGTATCCTTCGCGGCGCTGGTACCCGACTGCTCAAGGCAGCGAAGATCTTCTGGAAGCCGCCTCACCGCATCCGCATGAACTTCAAGCGGCCATTGATTTGCTCGAGAGAAATGACGCGGCACTGTATGAAAACGGAAAAGAAATTAATCGAGCTTCTGGACCATGATGAAGTTGAGCGAGATTATTTCGACGCCTTGGCGTATCGAGCAAGCATATGTAGTGTCCTAAACCACCTGCGCTCGGTCTTGAACTCTCTTAAGGCGCCCGGCAGGAGAGTCCCTACCAACGGCACTGCAGGCAAGCCAATTTACCTTCGACCCTTGACCGTCGTGTACAACGGTGTACGCCCAGCCTCCCACGCAGACCATCCTCCTCACTGCGGCTCAAACCCATCAGCCTCGGAAGTTGTCCTGCCGAAGTTGCAGGCTTCAACGTTCAACGGCGAGCCGCGTGGGTTTAAGGGGATTCTGTGCCGTGTCGAGACTTCAGACCACAGGCGCCAGAGTTCCAGATATTGGCAACGTGTGAACCAGCTCCGATGTAGCGTCGAGCGTCCCAATGAAGGAAGGGGGTGCGGAACACGAGGGTACGCCTGCTGCAGACAACGACCACTGAGATGCTTCCGCCCAACCAGACGACAAAAAAGGCAAGGTAAAAGACGTGAAAGAAAGCATAGAGCCACCACCGTACACGTTCGACTATATTTTTGTTCCGGGCTTTTTGAATGAGAAGCCTTACCGCAACTTCCTAAAATACGGCTGTCACCATTCGTCAAGTTAGAGCGTGACGCTGCTCCCAGGTTCGAGTCTGGCTCGTTCTGCCTTCCGGATGTTAGGAAGACTGAGCCACTATTGGTAACCTTTTTGGGTCAATGTAAGCGAAACACTGAAGCCTTGTCAAGAAACACCCGTAACGCATGTTGAGCTGATACCTTGCACAGAAGCAAGCTCGCCAGAAAACAGAAACAGCAACTACAGAAAAGCAACCCCAATGAAGGCGCAAGGCTGATTTGGAAACAACGCTCGGCTCGCTGTACCAGAGCTGCCGCAGCAGCGAAGGCCTTAGAATTGCCCGATAACTCCGCCACTACAATTTTATACGCATACGGGACTGGCAACGTTTCATCGAGCTTGGAGCACAGTTCGGTCGCCGAAGGCTTTAGCTTGGCGCCGCTCGGCAGTCGTGAAAGAAAGAGGTGAGGCGGCGGATTCACCGCTGGAAGCAAAAGATGTGACAGCATTACAGGGCAAGCTTTTGAAGAAATGAACTTATGCAAGGACAACCAATATACTAAGATTGCGGTCTAAGTGTACTACCCCGCAAAGATTTCCTCGCGGGTGGGAGTGGGTAATAAGAGAAGCCGTTTCGCCACGCGTTCGTGCAGGCCGACAGAAAGAAGCAATCGTTGTTCGCAGCTGCTGAGCCGCACACCGAAGAAGGCGTCTCCATACACAGCGACCTTCACGGCAAGCTCTAAGGTAAGCTGAAGGTCGAGCATCAAGTCAAATTTCTCGCCACCGTTTGGCTCCGGTCGCCATACGAGGCAGCAGAGCCGTGGCGCGGCAGTGAAAACCTTTGTTTCCTAAGGCGCCAAATAAGAAAAGCTTCCTTACTTGAAGACGGCGTGTATCGGATACGCACGTTTGACGGGGCCGCAGCTCAGAGGTGCCCAAGACATGGAAAAGCCACGCCTCCATGCATACTGCTACGAGAAGCCCACCTGCTGCTCAAGATTTTGGATGGTCGGCGGGACTCACTGAGCGGAAATCGTCACGAGGCAAACTCACTGAAGCAGCGCTACGAGAGGCTGCATCGCAAGAACGTGTTTGAGACACAGCGCCAGCTGGTGAAGCTGCTGAACAGATAGAACATTCGGTGTGTGGTAAAGCGTTTATGCTAAGGACGGATACGAACGTTGCGGGCCGGGAGTATGTTGAATCTCCCATAGGCTATGCCCCAGTCATCATCATAATCACCATCATCGTGTAGATTTTTCCCGTGCTAGTAAAGCTGTCGTCCCCGCTAAGGGCAGCCATGGCCCCAGTCTCGATTGCGTCATTCTTCTGTAACGCAGCTATTTCTGACAAAACAGTCAAGAAGAGGGGCGAACAAGTTCTGTATGGTAATAATACTCTTGGGGTAGTTCTGTGTATCATTTCGAAGGAGCCGGTGGGATATTTGTCGCACAAAAAAAAGTATAGAGAAGTTTTTATTGTTTTGTGTGTTGGCTGATGTCTGAGTAGCCATTCGTAACACAAAGGCAGAATTATGTTTCTGCAAAACGGCCTGAGTTTTTATCTCTCTTTCTTGTCTTTTGAGTGAGGGCTGTGCAGACGTTGGTAAGGAACGGGGCAAATTAATATTTCCACAATAAAAAGGATGAGGCGCTTTCATCCTGGCTTGCCTGTTTTCGTGTGCGATTGCATATACTTCGGTCAGTAACACATGAACATTTCAACTAAGAAAAGGAAACACTCGAAAATATTAAACCAATTGGTGCCTGTAAGAGAGCAGTATGGTAACATTAGTACGAAATAGCCTTTCATCTTTTCTCTTCTTTCGTCTTTTTATGAGGGCTGTGCCAACATTAATATAAACGCGGGTAAGTGATAACGCTGCAAGGAGTGGACTGAAGATTTTTAAAAATTTTTTTTAAGTCAGGGTCGTGAAGACATTCATAACATCCGAAATACCATTTCTCAAGAACGGAAAGGATGTTTTTTACAGTGTTGCTTTTTGTGGAAGAGATGTGGAGATACTTGTATCAAAAAGGTGACACTGATATGTCTGCAAGTGAAGCAGAGAAGGCTCCACTTACAATATTTCTTGCCTTTTTGTGACGGCACTATGCAAACCTTCCTAGATACTGTAGGAAATAAATTTTTTGTAAGTAGATAACCCTAACCCTTCTTGTTTTTTTGCGAGGAATGTAGTGAAAATCGCAGGTAAAAAGACGGGAATATTATTTCCGCCCAAAGAACCACAAAGGTGGTTTTTACTTGTGGGTTCTGTGTTATTGCTGTGTTGATATATATTTAATAGCAGCCGGGACCAGTATTGCTGCAAACCATGCATTCGGTTCGTTTGTGTTGTTTTGCGACCGGCCGCGCCGGGCTGCGTTATCTGTGTTCTCCGTGTGCAAGTGAAGCCGTGGTTCATTCTTTATTTCGATGCCGCACGTGTTATCTCTTTGATAGGGAGAGAGCGTTTCAACTAACGTCTACAGCCTTGAATGAGCGTTTTTGAGTACAGTGTTCTGGATGAAATGGGACAGTTTGGACGACTCGCGACAAACTATAAATTCTTGTAGAGCCGACGCCGCGGCGTTCGACTCCCCGACACTCACCCTACGCACGTCCCTCTTTGACGGCTGCTTCGCCGCCTGTGTATTGTTTGAGTTGTTAGGGGAGCACAAGTTCTCTCCAATAAACCTGGTTTCCTGAAGACAACTGCGTTGTCTTCTTCTTTCTCAGAGTATTACAGGAAGAACAGTAACGGCGAGTTTCACTGCTTTTGTTGGCTTTTTGTTCGATTACTCTGAAGATGAAAAAAATGGCTCGAATATATTACTCTTAAAAAAGAACAACGGATCAGTTTGCAGCCTTGTCATTTGTGAGGGGGTTGTGCAGGCATTTTAAACAAACAGGAATGGATTATAAATTTGCAATAGCAGAACGGAAGAACTTTGTATTGTATCCCCCGCTGTTTTGGGAGAGCTTAAATACATTTGTAAGGGAGATTCGTAATAAACATGCACGAAATATTCGTCTAGAAGAAAAGGAACCGTCGAGTTTTTACTCGCACTCTTCGAAAAACAGGTGCAATTTCTTCAAGAAGTGGACTGCAGGAGTTTGTGTGACGGGCATGCAAAAATTTGTAAGCAACAGGTGATATTGGTAACTCTGGAAGAAAAATATCGGTATGATGTATTTTACTGCTTTCTTATGTTTGGAGTGAGTGCTGTGCTGATATTTGCCAAAACAGGCGGAATGAGAGACGCTGCAAGTCACGGTGCAAGTTTTATACAGTCTCGTCTTCTTTTTTCGCTGTTCTGAACACATTCATTACAGCGGGAATCCTAATTTCGTTCAAAAGAAACCAAATTTTTACTTGCCTTTCGTTTGTTTTGTGTGAGGGTTATGTACACATTTGCACAAAAAACTGCGGGATAATAATTCTGCAAGAACAGCCGCTGCCAAAAGTTCATATAGAGTGTTTCCTTTTTTGTGAGCTCTGTGCATACATTCGTGATATACGAGAAATATTTATTCTACAAAAAGAAGAAGGAGCGATTTTATATGTTTTTCTTGTCCTATATATTCGGGCCTATATATTCCAGCACACTATGCTTGTCCTATATATTCGTGTCATACATATTCGACATTCGTAAAAATAGTTGGTGTGCAATATCTCTTCAAGAACAGAAACGGAGAAGTTTTTACTGCCTCATTTTTTTAGAGCTGCATAGGTGTTCGTAAAAACAGGCGGGTGGTAAAAAGTATGCGCGGAGATAAACGGAGTACATTTGTGTGAGGGCGTGCCTACATTCATGGCGACGGAGGCAGTACTAATATTTCCGTGAAGCAAGCATTAGGTTCGCTGTGTTTGTACTTTATTACCGGCCACCTGCGCAAGGCTTCATTTTATGTGTGTCAACCTTTGCGTGTATTTTATTCTTTTGTTTTTGTTTCTGTATGGGTTATCTCAATTCATAGGAAGTGCATTTTTCCTCTCGTTACCAGAGTTGAACAATATTCTGAAACACTCTAGCGTTCTCGGTGTAATTTGTTCCTGTCAAAAAGAATCACTGCCGACAGATAAATGCTCGCGAAGTGATGCCGCGGCATTGAATTTGCAGATGCCACACGGCGCAACGTAACTTTGATGACTGCTCTGTGTCGCTTGTGTTTTCTTTGATTTAGGCGGGGCACAAGTTCTTTCCAAAAAATCTTTGTTTCTTGATTAAACATTCGAGTTCGTTGGGTACGTGACATTTGTAGGATGTACAGTATACATGTACTGTACTGTAAACTACCTTTACTTCGTAAAAGCAAAACTCCGTCAGCTGCCACAAGCAAGGACTATAGCCTGAGCTTGTACTATGTGAGCTGAGTCTCCCGTTGTAATGACGATGACGACGACCAGGTGGCCGCCAACATACCAATACAATAAACGTGGCGCGAGAAAGACTGTATTACTTCGACAGAGAGATTTCAAAAAACTGTTGGAGGTGACAGAAGCAGCCGATAGTTACATCGAAGCCTAGCATCGAGACAATCAGCTGCGGTTTAAAAGACAGCAGGACGCAGGGTCGTCAAAAGAGGAGTGAAACATAACGAATGGAGCGAGAACCACATGGTTCTTCCGATGTGACAAAACGGGGTACAATATCGAGACTACTGCTTTAAGGTCGAAGCAACCACACTGTTCTGCATACCGCCGTGTGGGTCATGACGTCAGGACTTGCCCTTTACTAACTCACAGCAAGGGTCCAATATCTTTTTGTTGTCACCGACGATTTTCGTATCCCTCTCTTCGAAGGACAGATCCGAGATCCCTCCTGGTGGTCCTCCCTCTTCAGAGAGGCAGCGACGGACAAGAGCTATCCGCGCTGTACAGAAGAACGTGACGCTGCCTCATCTAACTTTGACAGTAGAGGAGCGGTTCGGAAAGGTATTTTCTGTGTTGAAGGACACCGGAAGTTATAGCTTGATGGTTCGTCGGTTCGCTGGTTACCTATTCGGCGACGAGGGATGGAAGCTACGCCGTTTCTAACAAATGGGGAGACGTATCAAGGAAAGAGAGGCATTTGTGGAGTAGGTATTGCCTTATTTCTGAGGAACGGTAATTGCAAGGTGTATGGATACCCCGATTTATGATGTGACCGGGCCAATATTTCGGGGGGCACGCCGTGCCGCAGATCCTGATACCGCGATTAGAAAAAGCGCCAGCCTATTACAGCCCGCAGAGAAAAGCGGTCACTTGGCTGCCACACCAATTCCACAAGCCATCACTGGGAACGAGAGGAACATCGACACGTGGTTAAATTCCCAACAATGAACTTGAACATCGTCGGGTGACATCGCACGTACTTCTTCATGAACAACAAAAAGGCACGACCCTGCCGATATGCCGGACAAGGTGGAAAGCCTGCAGCCGGGAAACGAGCGGGAGGTCACACGCTTTTCTTCCAGAACGGATTTCTGTGGAGGTAGTACGAAATATCAAGAGTAAACGTAGTTCAACAGGTTTGCAGTCGTAAAGTCGTTTCGTTTTCAAATACTGAGCTTGGTGAATGAGAGTTCACTGTCTGCACACGTGAGCTTCAAGACGACGTTGGGGCGCCTGGTGACACCTTTTATTCCACTGGAGTAAAAGGAAACGTGCAAACACATGTCCGATCATGCGATCTTGCCAAATCACATTTCTGAAAGGAAGGATCCCGAAGATACCACTTTTGAGCATACCGTGATCGACGCGCTGTTTGAAGGAGTAGCGGTCGATATCATTTTTCCCATATGCCGAAGTCATCAAAAGGAAACAGATACATTCAAACGTTGGTCAACGTACCTATGCCATATCCGGATGCCATCGCACAACCAGACTTTGACTCGGCCACAGTGGCCGAAGGTATAATTGAAATGTTCTCGAGGTAAGGCATTCCCAGAGAGCTCCTGACTGATTAGTTCTGGTACTTCAATTCAAAGTTGATGGTGGAAATTAACCCAGATGTGTTCCGTCAAAGATATTGGCACTACGTCATACCATCATATGAGCAATAGGTTTGTTCAGATTTTCAACGGCACCTTGAAACAGATTCTGCGGAGGCTGGTCCAAGGGGGGCATGGTATCGGTACTTGGCAGCTGTTTCTTTAGACCTTCGTGAACGACTTCAAAAGACGTCCCAAATTGGTGCGATAGAAGTTTCTTTAATCCCAGAATAGGTGGTACAATCGACGGTATAAAACACGCGAGCCCAAAGTTTGCATTCAAGCCTTGATTCTACTTGAAGGAAGGGACCATTCAAAGTCTGTGGAAAGAAAAACTTTCGAATACTGGTTTGAGCTTGGTCATTGTAAAAACCCGGAACACACAGAAGCTCAAGCGCTACAAAGACGCGAATAGCTGAAACCGCTTTGCGGACCTCATCATAACTCGTGGTGGAGGAAGCAGAATCAGAATTCAGGATTATTGACTACAACGCTTCCGACAAGCTTGGCTTTGAGTCTGTGAAACTTCGGGACAATTCACACGGAGACCAGAGGAGACTATTGCATGACCTCCTTCATGGTTTTCAGTATATTTTCGGAGAACCCCCGGGGAAAAGAATCTTCTAGATGCCACTTGGATTTAACTGCCGCAACTCCCATCAACACTCCACAATATCCTCTACGGTTCAAGGTGCAAGATATCTTTGAAAATAGAGATGACATGCCCAAATTCAACGTCATTGTAGCCTCGAACTGACAGTAGTAACGATGACAAGCCCAGACAACATCTGTCGAGTATGCATAGTTTTCCCTCATATCAAAGTCATCCTTGTAGCAGATATAAAAGCTATCCCAAGGACAGGCATAATATTTGCGATGGTTGGGACAAAGAATTTCTTTTCAAAGTTCCACCTGACGAAAGGATACCCGCAGGTGTCTTTGAACAGGCTTCATCAGGAAAGACGGCATTAACGACGCATTCTCGTCATTACCAGTTTACTTACATGCCATTCGGCCCCAAAACAGCCTCGGCAATTTTCACACTTCTCATGATACGGTTGTTACAGGGCATAAAGAATGCATTCATTACATAGTTGACATCCTCGTTGCAACATATAACAGGAAGAACATCTTACGATTCTTCAGGAACTGTTCCATAGATGCCGTCTTGCTGGTAAAACGATTAAACCACAAAAATGTAAGTTGGGCGCCAACTCCGGAACTTTGTGGGATATCGTTTGGGGGGAAAGCAATATACAACCTGTGAAAGGGCGTGGTAACGCAAATCGTTGCGTCTCCGCGGACAGAAACAAAAAGCCCGTGCGGTTGTTTTAAATGCAGAGCATTTTCGTAACTCACGATGTCACCCGCGTTGGCGTCCGTAGTCCGCGTCCGCATACGCTCCCCCTACACTATATAAATACTTGCCGGCGCCAGGTTTCGATCCTACGACTCTGCGGGCGGAACGGAAGGTGCACGGTACTCTACCATCTGAGCCACAAAGCCGACACAGAACGGAAGGTTACGAACGTGCCTTATATCCTGGACTCATTCAACCGTGGGCTAGAGGTGCTCCTTCTCCCCCGCGTCCTCCTCGCCTTCTCTCCGCTCGCAACGCCCTCTCTCGCCGCGTTCGGTTCGGGCGCAAGAACAGGTGGGCGCTCGCATCGTGCTCTCTCGCCGCGGTCGGTTCGCGCTTAAACCACATATGTCGTTCGCGCGCGCTGCGGTCGCTAACATCTGTGGCGTGATCGTGACGTCAGCCTCACGCGTTGCGTCATAGCCGCACCACGTTGCGTCATAGCGGGTATAATGGATACTCAGCTCACATTACGCAGAGCAAGCCCAGCGTTTGATCCTAACGATCCCAAAGAATGAGAAAAACAAGGTCCAGTAGACTCCCCAACAGGCGCGAGCGTTCAAGAGTTTGAAGGACGCCTTGTCTTTTAGACCCGTCATTAGAGCTGAAGGCATCCAAAAGACGTTTGTATTGCACACTGAGGCATCTGAAATTTGTATAGAAACTGGGCCTATGCAAGTTCATCACAGTATGCTGCACCCGGTTTGTTACTCAAGCCGCAACTCCTACCTGGTGAAACCGGTCCTCGGCCATCGAATGAGAATGGTTACCCTACATTGGGACGCGTAGAAATTTAACATCTTGTACTGAACAACGTTTGTTGTCCAAATGAATCATGAACCTTACACGTACCCCGCTAGCTCTAAACACCTTAAACAGTCTAGTTCTTCGCTGGAGTTTAACTCGTCAAGAATATTAACTCATAGTCGAGTATATTAAGCGGTATGAGAACGAAGGACCGGATAACATGAACCTCTTGTGGCCGATAACCAAAAAGTTAGGCTAAGGAGAAAAACTAACAATCAAGTCTAGTGTGCACTCGTGTATTGACCCGCCACTCGAAACGCGTGCTTGAGCTGTTTTTTTTAGAGCTCGTGTGAGGACTCATGTGAAATTTTATGTGCGCGGACATGCACGACAGACCTTGAGTGCGCGTGATGGATCTCCGCGGATGTGTTATGGTGCTGTATACTGGGTACACCGAGACTATCGTACAGGCGTATGTTTCGTTCACCTCCAACCAAACGCAGTTTTTTTACAAAAAAAACGTTTCAAACGGCGGGTATGTGTGAGGTGAGGCTCCCGTTGTAACGACGACGACGATGACAACGTGGCGCGAACATACTCATGTATTACTTGCAGCGGAAGTGCCGCCTACGGGGATTGCCCTTAGTGTGAGTTCGCCGCGAAAAAATAAGTGGCAAGCCACCCGACTGGCTGAAGTGGGCCAATTGGAGCAGCCACAAGCAAGTAGCTGGGGAGGCCAGGCTGGAACAGAAGAGAACGCCGGGTTGAGTGGAACAAGTTGGTCAAAGAAGCACGACGTCCAGGTGGAAGACTGGAAGCTCGTTGGGTTTTCTGGTCCAGAGCAAGACAGGGGTCTACGCGACAGGCCCCTCGAAATCCTAGAGCCGGGGTGCAAATGCTGACTTGCGGAGGCGCGCAACGTTGGTGTGCTGAGCTGTTGGACGACCCGCCGCCTGCTGCCCGTCGGCGGCCGCCAGTGCATGGTTGCCCACCTGCCGCTGCGGCAGAGAGCCCCATCGTGAGCCAGTGCAAAGCAAATTGTTGTCTACGAGGGCAGCGGTGCACGTTCCTTGTCGACGTACCGTCGAGCGTGACGCGGTAATCGTAGCGCCGCGATGCCTCGCCTCGCATACTTACCAACACCCACGACGACCTGCGGACAACACCTCATCACCCTGAACCTTTGGTGGGGACTTGTCTTTGTACTTTCATTAGGTTTGGTATCCCGTTACGGTTATCTATGTGTTAGTTAATTTGAGGTGTTAATAAATTTCGTTTTTAATGGCGTGTATTTTATTGTGTGCCGTGTTTTTTAAGAATATATCTTTGTTCGGTCCCCAAGCTTTTTTTTCTAGTTATTGGCAATGTTGATAGTCCAATCACCACTGCATACATGAAAGGAGAACCTGCGAGCGGGCTTTTCATCACAGACGAGTAGATAAAAATTGAAGGGGCAAGACTTCGCGGACAACCACCATGAACAACGCATCCACGACGACCAAGGCTGGCAGCCATCCTGTAGTTCAGCAGCAACCCCATAAGCTCTAAGATCATAAATACGCGCTGGAAGATTCAAGACGGACCACTGGGTAACCAATTTGACAATGACGAACACTTAGGCAAGCGCTCTTCTATCTCTGAGACTCCGCAGTCTTTCGGTTCGAGAACTACGGACGTGCCGAGATGTCCTGGGAAATATTCAAGACGGAGCTTTCGTAAACGTTCACGACTCTGGTACTCAAGGTACTCCGCAAAATTGCTGCAGATAAGCAGGCAGCATCACAATAAAAGCATGCTCATGTGCAAGAAGCATATTAAGCACTTTTTTGAGCACAGCTGTGTACGTGTACGACAAGGTTCGGCCGCCGTGGGCAAAAAAACGATCGCTGTGTGCAAATACATCAAGGCGCCTAGCATAAGAAACAGCATGCGTGCGTCTTGGAAATCAGGCGCACAGCATAAAGCTCAGAATTTGTTACACGTTTTACTTGCCATTGTTCCAAAATGGGAAAACGCAAAACTTGATTTTTTATTTCTTTCGTAATATACGAAATTTCTATATTTTTTTTCGCATACGCACTGATGTTTCTGAAAAACCTTACACTTATGTTGCTTATAAAAGGAATATTTTGTGCTTCTATACCTCCACATACTTGTGGCGAAATTTGCTTGAAAATGTAATGTTGCAATATGAAAAACAGAACCAAAATATACAGAAAAAGTGATTACTCTGTGAGTAATAGAAAAAATTATCAAGACACTCTCGCTTTCGGTACAAGAGTTTTGTGCAAATGTTTCATTGAGCCAGAAAGAGCGAGACCGACTACCGCACTTCGCGTCACTTTTTTTTTTGTTTTCTCGTGTCGGTCTAGCCCTGTAGTTAACAGTTGCAGAAGATTAAATGCTATTTTTCGCGCCTTTCCTGGGCATTTTTTTTTTTGCTTCTGTGATACGTTGAAGGAGCACCATTCAACCGCAGCGAATAGCCACCTCAGTCCTCGTGAAAGTAAGTGGGGAGGGACTTTATAACAAGTGTTCTGTTGTGCTACCACAGTTCTGAACGACAAAACGTTCGTAATTGGTTGTGGCACAACGCTTCCTGACTTTGGAGGCTGAAATTATCTGAAATTCGAAAACAGCGCAAAAAGACGGGACAAGGAAACGACGACAAAAGGCGCTGTTTTGTCTTTTTGCGCGGTTTTAAATTTCAGTATGCCCCAACAAGCCCAAACCACCATTTTAACTGCAATTACCTTTTGTTTACCTTTCCTGACGAGAAGGGCAAAGGTGCATCAAAATGCCAACTGCAGTTTTATGAAGATGGCAATATTGATTACGAGGAGCACGTGAAGGAAAACTACTGTTTTGAAGTTGTTCCCGAGGATATCTGCGGGTGTGCAGAAGTTATGCAATGCAGCAATGAAGACGTGTCGACTACTGAATGCTTGAGTACTCAGCCACGACGGAAAAAGCCAGCGCGAAGGCAACTGACTGCATAAAAAGGCGCAACTCTTACGCCATCACCGAGAGAAAACAAACCCCCGCAGCGGTCGCAAATTATATAAATGCAGGCTTTATCCGATGCTTTATTCGCCCATACAGACCGAACCCTCGCCTCTGCTTCATTTACCAGCGGTTTGTGCAGAGCGCAACCTCTTGCCGGGGCAAAACCACCTGTGAAAATGTGTCGCACAGGACCACACCACCAAGAATTGCAATTCTGGCAACCTCACATGTGCAAACGACAGTGACCCACATGCCACTCACTCCGGAGTGCAGAAGTTCAGAACCCCCTACCGCGGCTATGACGCAACGTGGAGCGGCTATGACGCAACGTGCGCGGCTATGACGCAACACAATTCAACACAATCCACTTAAATCAAATCCAATCCAAATCCAAGCCAATCCAGCCAAGCCAATTCAATCGAATCCAATCCAATGCCCCTCGCGAGAGAGTGTTATAGCGCCGAAATCGCCACCACGCGAACGCGTGATGCTGACGTCACGATCACGCCACAGTTGTTACTCGCGACCACAGCGCGCGCGAACGACATATGTGGTTTAAGCGCGAACCGACCGCGCGCGAGAGAGCGCGATGCGAGCGCCCCACTGTTCTTGCGCGCGAACCTAAACGCGGCGGGAGAGGGTGTTTGCGCACGTCCCCACATTGTTGTGCGCCCGAACCGACGCGGCGAGAGAGGGCGTTGTGAGCGGAGACAAGGCGAGGAGGACGCGGGGGAGAAAGGGCGCACCTCTGGCCGACGGTTGAATGAGTCAAGGATTAAGGACAAATTATGAACTTTACAGTCACAGAAAACATGACCTTCCCCGACGTGCGGAAGAGGTTCGTCTCTTTCAATCTGGGGAAGTACGCCGATGCAACTCGTCAGGGGCGGAGCGGGGTGGAGTTTACACAGGGACCCGGTTCAGCGAGTCTCCCTTGTCCCGCCCCCACCCCGCCTGGGCTCCCTCAGGGCAGCGCAAACCAGTCACCAGACGGCTAGCTGAGCCCACAGCGGTTTTGGTGGCAACTGTTCAGAGCTGGACCGATGCCGCTCTTGCCCCTTCTTTTCAAGACTCTAGTACAGTGGAGGCTGCTGAGGACATGTCCGCGGGGGCCCCCGCATCGGCTCCCCCGTTTGTCACACCACCTGGGCCAACCGGCACTCACTGGACGCCAGTGGTGGTGACGCTTCACACAAAAGCCACCAGAACGGGTGCCGAATTCAAGCAGCACAGATCGTCGGGCAACCCCAGACATCGGACGACGAAATGGACGTCGCGCCATTCCTGCCTGCAACGCAGCGCAAGGAGCGGCCTCCGACGTCCAAGTGAACAGAAAGACCCAATAAGCCCCCTCTTAGAGTACAAGCCATGAAAGACCACACATAAACATGCACACACATTCCAGTCATTCCTAACAGAAAACATAATTCAGTGGAATTGAAAAGGCTTTATTAAAATCTTGATGTGTATGAGATACTTCATATTCATTAGCCAAGTTTTATGTCGTAAGGAAACATACCTAAGTAATAAACACAATTTTTAAATATCTATATGATATTGCGAAAAGAAAGGCCCAGTTGACCTAATCTTCAGGTGCTGTGGCCATAGTGGCCCGAAAATTCTTAGCATGTCGCACCATCCACCTAAACACCATGCTGGAAGCTATCTCGATTCGAGCAATACTTTTTGGTAGGTTAACTAAGGTATGTTTCCTCTGCATCCCTGCTGATTACCAACTTTCAAGCACTGATTTTGAGGCACTGATAGATCAACTACCTGAAGCGTACATAGTCAAAAGCGACCTCAATAAACCCAATTCTTTCTTTGGCTCTTCGAGCACAGATGTCCAAGGCCACCTATTTGAAATTTTATAACATCAGTGGGAACATGCATTTTTAACAAAATCTCAGTTTCATAATATTGCGCAGGCGAAACGAGTTATCCCTGTATTTACTTGGCTATTGGCTCCGCACTTATTTTCCTATTTCTAGAGTGCATGTGGACAGAAACGCATACAGTACTGGCCACTTCCCCACCAAATTGACATGCATAGGCAAAGCTACAAACCCTTCCCTTTCCTTGAAATGTTCAGTGAGGGACGAGCGAACTGGAGTACGTTCACAGAAACATATAAACTACACTTCATATTCATAAAACACCTACACGTAGAAGAGGTGACCAATCTGCTCACAGCGTGCAACCTCGACGCCTCCGAAAAGTCCATTCCTGAAGCCTCCGGTTTCCTCGGCAAGCAAACCATGCCCTAGTGAAATGAGGACTTAGGCGAGCACGAGAGGCCAGGAACAAGGCGTCGGTGTACTTCACGGGTACGCCAAGTCCGATAACCTAATGTCCTTCAAAAGGGCAAAGCCCATTGGAAAGCGTGTGTGCCATTAGGAAAAAAAAAACACAATTTGCGCCCGTTCCTAATATGAATAAATTCATGCACAGACGCACGCAAAGTATGGACCCAATTATGACACTTGAAAGGAAAAGACACACAGAGCCTTCTACTCGTGAGTACCGCTGTGGACATGCTGGAAGATCAGGCTAACACACTTGCACAACACTTGCAACATGGGTCCAGCTCAGCACACTACACTAACGGTTTCATGAAACGCAAACTATAGGGCCAAAAGAAGTCTACTTGATAGCAACAAGTCAACCTCCTCTTATAACTCCCAGTTTTCACTTCATGAGCTAATGGCCGTTTTGGGCACAAAACATGTGGCGGAAAGGGACCACGACGTGGCAAAAAACAATTCGAACACTCCTTATACCTTCTCGTTTTGGCTTCATGAACTGAAGATGACTGTTAGTACTTGGAATCCTTCATCTCCAGCTGCAGTGAACTTGACATACACCATGATACTGCACTTGCACGCAGGAATACGTCAAACGCTGTCGATTTTATACAATAAAATATGGCTTTAGCGGCACAATCTAAGGTCTTAGAGGGGGGCCATAGTTGTAGCATTCCTAAAGGAGGGGAATGACTCTCCACCTCCAGCAATCCTCCCATTGCCCTCACCAGCTGCCTGTGTAAGCTTCTGGAGAAGGGGATAAAAGGGGGGGGAGGGCTCGTGTACTTTCCAGAGTACAATGTTCTCCTCGAGAGCTGCCAGGCTGGCTTCAGCGCTGGGCGATCCGTGAATAAGCACCTCGTAGCTCTTGAATCATATACAGGTACATACTTCGTGCATTACGCTGTTTTTTATCACCGAGGACCCCTATGACATCTTCGATTGGCGTTACGGCCTTCTTAGTTAGCTCAAGTCATTCAGTGTCGCGGATTAAATGTAAAAGAACCTGGTTAGTTATCTGTCGGCGATAACCTTTCACGTTACAAATCATAGTGCACTCTCAAAGGTTGATGTTCAACAAAACGGCATGTCCCAAGCGTGAAGTTTTGAGCCGCACTCTTTTTTTGTTAAGGTGAACTCTCTTGGGAAGGCATTGCCGCCTAAAATCTTTTATTCTATGTATGTAGATGATGTCCAGATATCTTTTAAATAATGTACATATCAATCTGTGAACGTCAAGTTCAGGTCGGTGTCAAAAAACGTTCCGGCTGCGCATACAAGAATGGTTTCATGCTCAATCTAGAAAGGAGCTCATTCGTGGTGTTCTCCAGGAAGCGTGGGATCCATACGGACTCTAAAATTACTATCAATGGCATTTCAATGCCTGTGTACAAGCAGCACAAGTTCTTAGGGGTTTTGGTGGATGATAAACACCCTTTAATTTCTTAACTTAAGCAGCTGACACAATAGAAAAGCTGTAAATTAGAAAGTTGTAAAGAAATTTTGAAAGTTGAGCTGGTTGACATCGAACGCATTCACAGAAATGGAAAACCTGACGGAAAAAAAGTGAGACCAGTTATCCTTAAACTACTGGACTTCCGAGACCAGAATCTGATCCTAAAGAACTGCCAGAAGCTAAAAGAAACAAATTTTTCGATTGGAGAGGATTTTTCTACTAGGGTACGTAGTTTTCGGAAAAAGTTGTGAAAGTTGGAAAACCACGTAAAGAATCCGAAGATAAAGTATCCTTGCTTTACGACAAACTACGGGTAAATGACGACTTATATTGGTGGGATGAAGAAACAAACGTTGTTGTGCTAGTCAGCACGAGGTCCCGAGCATTTAAAGAGGAAAAAAACGAGGAAATAGCAACGCGATCCCAATGTCCACGTCACGCACTACCACTAAAGAAATAACTTTTGTAAATGTGCACACCCGTAGCATCATGAACAGATTACATGGTTTGAATCTTTAGCGCTAAGCATCGAGCCCAACGTTTTAGCGCTCACTGAAACTTGGCTAACAACAGATAACAAAGATTTTCAGATGGCACTTCCTAACTATGCAATAGTATGCAAAGATCGACCGTCCCAAGGCGGGTAGTGTGGCCATTCTAATAAAACGCGATATCCCTTTTGTAGCCCTTCCAAAAGTGATTGTAGTCAAGCCAGTGTTCTGTTAGCTAATTTATGCTCCTCGCCCAATTTTTGTTGGCTGTGTTTATCGCTGTCCCTCATCCGAATGTGATACCCTGCAATCGCATTACGGTTACATACACCTGCACGTTCTAGGGGCGAACCTTGTGCTACTTGGTGATTTTAATCTAGCTGATATAAATTCGCAGACCATGCAGCACCACTCCACGAGTTCCGACATATTATCGACAAGATCTTAACGTTTAAACCTTTCTCAAATGGTCACTCAACCTACACACGTACAAAAAAAGGTGTTCAAGCATCTAGATCTGGTATTTTGAAGCGAACATTTTCCCCTGGACAAAGCTAAAGTTGACATTTTGGATGGGATGTGAGATCACAGTATTATTTTGTGCACTGTTTCTACGTCATACACCCATACCCAACTGAAATATTTTGTTACTTATCCCGATTCTAACAATGCTTACGATATCAGTGTTGCAGACCCTTTTTTTTTGAGCTTGCCTTGTTTGAACACCTAGGAAACGACATAAACACAGATATAGAAACACTGCAGGAAAATGTAAGGCTGTCGTGTCACATTGTATTGATAACTATGTGCCAACTAAAAAGATACAAACTAAAATGCAAATTCTATAGATAACACGAGGCATTATTCATGCGAAACACAAAGTGAAGAGCCTTAAAAACAGCTTAAGGGTAAACGTGACCCTAAACTTAGAAACAATCTTAGCTTAGCGCTAACGAGTATGAAAACAAAAATAAAATCAGCCAAATCTATGTATTATAGCTATATGCTCCCTATGTTTTTGGAAAACATCTCCCCAAAAATTTTGGAATTACCTCAACCATAAAAATTGTGACTTCCACATTGCTTCCCTGATGATTATAAAATGAAAGCCAACTTGTTTAACGACCATTTTAAGTCAGTCTTTACTGAAGATAACGGAATCTGGCCTGACATAAGCATTCCTTTGAGTCAGCAACTTCCCCACTTACAGTGTCTGAAGCCGGTTTTCGCAACCTTTTGTTAATGCTTGATACTAAAAAGCAGCCAGGACCCGACAATATACCTAATGTATTTCTCAAAAATTACGCTGAATGGATGGCCAAATATTTGTACATAATTTTTAACAAATCTTTGTCAACTAGCTTGCAACCCGCCCGGTAGAAAAGGCCAAAGTAATCCCTGTACACAAAAGTGGCAGCGAAGCAGATGCCTCCAACTTCCGACCGATTTCCCTGACAAGCACCGCATGTAAATTACCTTAATATATTATCCTGAAACCCATAACTTTGTTTCCCATGAGCCCATTTTGTCACCATATCAGCATAGTTTTCGTCAAGGTACGTCAACCGTCAGCCAACTTCTTGAATTGATTCATGACTTCTCCTTAAGCGTAGACCACCCGAAACAAACAGACCATTTATAGCTTGATTTCTCGAAAGCATTAGACCGGGTACCTAACACAAAACTTTAAAAACTAGAAGCAACCATAGGAAAAGGCGCAATCAGTGACTGGATAAAAGGCTACTTTCTAACCGATCACAATATGTTTAAATTCATCAAGAAAGGTCATCCATAGCCAAAGTCACCTCTAGTGTACCCCAAGGTAGTGTTTTGACGCCTCTCTTATTTTTAGTATTCATCAATTACCTAACTAAAAATATTAGAGTTAACATAGGGCGATTTGTGGGCGATTGTATTATTTAGCAAGAAATCAATTCCCCCCAAGACCATCTATTGCTTAACAGTGCCTTACAAACAGTGTCCGATTGGTCCTTCTACTGGCAGATGACTCTGAACACAACAAAATCACCTCTTTTAAGAATAACCAGAAAACACCAGATATCAATATTTTGGTACACCGTTAATAACACTCCCTTTACAGTCGTGAATCAACAGAAATATCTGGGCGTAACTTTAACACATCACCCTCGATGGGATTCGCATGTCGCCAATGTTACATCAGGTGCCTTACGCCGACTCTTTTTTCTGAGAAGACGGCTGTCCTTGTGGTTACTTCCTTCTGTCTTCGTCAGAATTCGCGCTGATTTTATCCAAGACGACTAAAGCAGGCACCACCAGAAACAAAACTACTCGCTTTTAATACATTTGTAAAACCAACTTTGGAATACGCAAACGTAACCTGGTTTCCTCACACTAACACACCTATACAAAGACTCGAAATAGTGCAGAGGAAGGCACTTAGCTTTACTTATAACAAATACAGGACAACTGATTCACCCACAGAACTTCTAAAAAAAAGCAGTAATATTAACTCTTAAACAGCGAGTTAATACAGTATCAGCGAGACTACATACAGCGGGACTACATACAGCGAGTCTACATACAGGCAACTGTATGTAGTCT
Organism: Haemaphysalis longicornis; assembly: GCA_013339765.2. Lineage (NCBI taxonomy): Eukaryota > Metazoa > Arthropoda > Arachnida > Ixodida > Ixodidae > Haemaphysalis > Haemaphysalis longicornis. Next base: position 24,310 of record JABSTR010001918.1, on the reverse strand, counting down.
GAAATATATCATTGCTGTGATCTTGCGTTTCAAGTTATATTTCAATGCCCTCATCCGTTTCACGCACGAAACACACATTTATAGATCATACCCGACTCCGAAGAAGACATAAATTACAAATATTTCAGTATAATAGTTCATTCTTTTAAATATATGCAGCTGCCGTGATCAATTCACATTTACGAGTCTGCGCGAATGCTTTGTGACTTGCAAGACAGTACTAATTGAGACCTGCGCTGTCGTGTTGATTAAATTGTATTACAAATGCCTCAGTATAATCTTCTATACATTCTAAATACATGAAGCTTCCCTGATTATTTCACATTTACGAGTATAGACGAGTGCTTTGTGATCGGGCCAGACACTACAGATTGAGACCTGTGCTGTCCTGTTCGTTAAATTGAATATCGTGTTTATTTTCTCGTGTATATTAATTATCAGTTTCAACATGTTTTCTTGCAATGTAAGTGCTTCGTTCAACCTTAGTGTCAGTATGTTTGCCGCATAACTTGATGTGTCATTCCGTTTCGGCGCCTACATGCCTTGTGATGACCTCGGGGGACCCGGAAACTGGTGAAGCAGACACCTGAGAGCTTTTCCAGCTCAATTCAGGAATACGTTTCATTGATTGATTGATTCATTCATTCGTACATTCTTTCATTGAATAATTGATTGATTGATTGATTCATGCCGGCCCTGTTTTCTCACCCAGTTTTATTTTTACGACGTTGTTTGGATGCACTGGTGACGAAAATACCATGAAACAAGGGCAATTCTTCTTTCCACTAGAATCAAGTTGTTACTGGAACTAACAGTTTTAAAACTTGATACTAAGAGTGGCGTATTCATGGGAGGTTGTGGCCGTTACTACACAAGGGTGGCCAATCCTGCTGTGGTGAGGAAGTGCATTACCGGCAATGGTCGCCGGGGTCAGGCCGCACCCCAAGCCCCTTTGTGCAATTCTATCAATACGCTAATTTTTTTTTAGTCCGGTGGGAACTGTCCGGCACCGGGACTTGGGTGCCCAAGGCTAAATTTCGCGGTTTTTCTCCCTGCGATAAACCCTTATATTTTGTGTACATGATGCACCATATCTTGAGGGATGAGTGAACTTTGTTCAAGTTTTTTGTTCTTGCGCTAGGGTGCAGCACTATGTTCTTCACAGGTCTTCTGGATTCCAGATCGTTTTACCCCAGTGTACCCCGACCAGTGCAATAGATTCAGTGTACCCCGACAGCAGACGGCTGTATTGCGTTTTACAACGGACTGCAAAAGGCTAACAAACAGAAAAATAACAGGCTTTTCACTCGTTAAAATCACTGGTGCACAAATTTAAACATCCTAAACTCACCATTCATACCAAAAGAATTGGCCTCATGCCCAAATCTGCAGTGCTTCAACGTGGAAGTTGCGTTTCTAGAAAGGCTGGTTCACTTAGTGCTCCGGTTGACTTTGCACTGCCTGATTATTTATCTCTGAATGTCCCCCTAGCCAAGGGTGACAACCTCATGCCTTGTCTGTCCTCAAAATTTCTAACGCAGGTTCTTAAAATCTACGAGCGGCATAAACAAAGGAAGAAAAGTGGGAAGGCTCAACTTGGAGGCTCACTAAGAGGGTTCAAACTTAAATTGAGAACGACTCAGCGGGCAATGGTGCGGAAAATGATAGCTGTAACATTAAGGGACAAGAAGAGAGCGGAGTGGGTCGGGGAGCAAACTGGTGTTAAAAACATATTAGTCAAAATTAAGAAGAAGAAATGGACGTGGGTAGGGCATGTAATGCGAAGGCAAGATAACCGCTGGTCATTAAGGGTAACAGAGTGGATCCCTAGAGAAGGCAAGCGTTGCAGGGGGTGGCAGAAAGTTAGATGGGCAGATGAAATCAAGAAGTTTGCGGGATAAATTGGTCACAGTTGGCACAGGACCGAGGTAATTGGAGAATAATGGGAGAGGTGTTTGCCCTGCAGTGGGCGTAGATAGGCTGGTGATGATGATGATGATGACTAAGAGAGGCCGAACATGGACCGACCACTGTTGCTCCGGTGGAGTCAATCTGCCCTGAGCCTACTCACCCAAGGTGGTGTTGCGTGAAAAATAAATAAATAAATAGATAAACATACATAAAAAAATATTAAATAACAAAAAACAAGTAACTTAAATCAAAAAGAAAAATAAAAAAATTAAACCTAACAATTTTTTCTCACAAAATCTAGCACGCTCTCACGCAACCTAATCACTGATGAAATATTACAAAATAATTATTACTGACATATATCGAAATGTGTTATTTTCAAATAAGAAGTAAGGGTAACGCCCTAGGTTGCCCTAGACGTAAGGGTAACACCCACATGGTTGTGAATTATGTTGGTGACCCGCTCAAATAACTGATTTATTTAAAAAATGTTAAACAAAAATCTTATTTCATATAGTCACTAGTGAAGACCAAATTATGCATGTGGGACAAACTAAATTACGGACTTTCAGATCGGGGTAAAACGCGTCTCTAATATTATCCTGTGAAGACAAGTAAGCAATTGGTTACAATATTTCCAGCATCCGACAGTAAGTTGCACCTATTACAACCCCAGTTTCTGAAACTGTTCACATGATTGAGGCTATAATTACGACCACAAAACTTTTCCTCTGTTTTGCTTTCTAATTTAGCAAAATAACGAAAATGTAAAATTAAAAAAATTGGAATATTACTAACATTTCTTAAAAAGCACAAAGACGTCAAAGAATATGTGGAAGCTGCTTTGTAATTTCTAAGATTTTTATGCGTGTATACTGCCGATGTTTCATTAGTTGGGATTGTCCAAGAACTTGAAAAGAAATCTAATATCCCAAGTTCAGCCAAGTATATGTAAATTTTATCGCGAAACAATATTGAATAGGTTACCAAAAAACACTTGTTTAGTGGAAGAAATCGGTCACACCGTATTATTATCATCACTATTTATTCGTTCGTATGATATTAGGTCGCAATATTGCCGGCAACCATGTATTGTGATTATTTCTTTATGTTTTGTTTTCACCGCGCGGCTGCACCGGTCTGTGTTATCTATGTGCCAAGAGAAGCTCGTGTTCCATGCATTATTGGTATGCCGAACGTGTTACCTTTTTTGGTGTGGAGAGCGTTTCGAAATAAGGTCAACAGCCTAGAATAATCTTGTTTTATCTACAGTGTTCTGGATGTAATTCGATAGTTGGAGAAACACCCACACCAAAACATCAATGGGCACTGAGAAGACGCCGCTGTATCTGATTACCCGACACTCGCCTACGTGCGTCACTTTGTTGACGGCTGCTTCGCGGCTTCTCGCTTCCTTGAGTTGTTAGGGGAGAACAAGTTCGCTCCAATACAATATTTGTTTTTTATTCAACACACATGCGTCTTTGTCGTGGTGACATGTGGTGGTGGTGCTGGGCACATGCACCCTAAGACATGGTCAAGCCGACAAGCAAGCCCAACTCGTGTGAGCCGTCGACAGCAGCCTTCATAGAGAGTTTCAACGGCTTCTGCATTAATTTAAGAAGAAAACGTTGTGAAAACCACCACGATCAACGCACGCACCATAACAAAGGCTTCCGATTCCGCCCTCGCGTTTCAGCAACCCAGGGAGCCCCCGTCTTTTCTTGGTCATTGTTGGCTTTCCTTAGCCGAAATCCGCACAATTGAGAAGGCACTCGAACTTAGTGCTGAGCGGTATGACCGCAACTTTGTTGTCGCAGCAAATGCGAACTAGGTCGCAGCCTGTGGATTCCGGCCGATAGCCTAAGCGACGCTATCCGCGCAGTAGTAAGGGAGGAGCTGTGGAAAATTCTCCCAACTCCACCGCAACCCGAAGTCACTTTCGTTACCCACGTCATAAAGGAAGAAGTGCAGCAAGTCCTGGGAACTTCAACGGCGCCGGAAGTCCACCGCGAGCCTCAAGCCATGGTTTACGCGGCTGCTTTCCGTCGCCCTCTCCCACCTGCACCCAATCGTCACGAGGCTCCGAAACGTCATCCCTTGCCACTGTCCCCAACCCCTGTGGTGCAACACCCCGACCCAAGGAAGACCAACATGTGGCGAACGCCCTATAATCACTCTCACTGCATCCACATCTACCGTCGGTGTCCCTGAAAGAGGATCGGTTTGCGAGGGTTCTTCGTCGACCCGCACGCCCCCTCGCAGGCCGTGGTGCGTCAACGACAAATCGAAAAATACCTGTCCAACACCAACAGTGGTCCAGCGCGCTCCACCCGCTAGCTGTTGCCCTACCCGTATTTATCGCCAAGCCGTCCAAGCAACGCAAACTTCGTGTGGGGGCTCCCCAATCCCACGTAGGGGAAACTAAAGCAGCAACTTCTGGAAGTAAAGTTGCACGACGGGCAAAAAAATGAAAACTATCCTGTGGCCCAAAGATTCACCGAACACGAAGATCTACGACATTGCCGACCAAACCCTGACGTGACTCCCGAACACGGTGACAGCAACATGGCGCGAGTCGTACCCCACATAACCGAGCCCCTCATTGAGAAGACGACAGCAACGGCGACACGTTTGGGCCCGATTAACAAGTCGCAGAAGCCGAGATACGACGCCCCGACGCACCCTGATTGCTGAGAAAGGCGGCGTCAGACGTCTAGTGATCATCCACGGCTTTAATGTAGTAGCCCTAATACACACGGGAGCACACTACTCAGTAATGAGCGGATCAATTCCGTCTAACCTGGAGAAACGTACGACCATAATAAATGATTTTAACATACGCAAAGCAGCAGGCCATCTCGTAACGCCAAGTGGAACGTCCACATCGCGCGTCACCATAAACGGCACCACTTACCTTGCCGTGTTCGTCATTTCACCTAACTGCTCCCGCGACGTAATTATTGGAATACACTTTTTACGGACAATGGTACAATAAGTGACCAAGAGATTAGATCGGTAATTTTTACTCTGATAACTCGATTACTCAGCAACCCAACGAATAACGCCGTCTGCTATAAGGTTTGCTCGTAAGGTTGATGATCACCGACTACTGTGAAAATACCCCTCCTGACGTCGACGCTATCGTAAAGCGTGACCAAAGGTTGCATTACGACAACGGTGGCTGTGTTGCAAGAAACACTGCGCTTTTTAGGTACACCCATCTCACGTTTTCGTAACTAAGTTTACCGATGTATCATCATCATCATCATCATCACCATCATCACCAATTTACCTACGTCCACTGCAGGATAAAGGCTGCTACCAATATTCTCCTACTATCCCGGTCTTGTACTTTTTGCTACAAATGTATTCCCGCTAACTTGTTGATCTCATCTGCCCATCTAACTTCTTGCCGCCCGCTTCCACGCTGCATTCTCTAGGAATTCACTGCGTTGCTTTTTATGACCAACGGTTATTTTGCCTTCGCACAACATGTCCTGCCCACATCCATTTGTTCCTCTTAATTTGTACGATGTTCTTCACACGCGTTTGTTCCCTGACCCACTCCGCTCGTTGCTTTTTCGTTAAAGTTACACCTATCATCTTCCGTTCCAGTGATAACTGAGATTTCCTCAATTTAAGCTGAACCCTCTTAGTAAGCCTCCGAGTTTCTGCCCCGAAGGTGAGCACCGGTAAGATTCAGTGGTCGTACACTTTCTCCTACAGGGACAATATTAGGCTTCCATTCATTACCTACCAGCATTAAACAAGGGCGTTGCAATTGCGTTCTTCGAAGAAATGCTTAACAACAAGTGACGTTATCACGGTCGCGGACTTTGAACTCGCCGCCGAGGATACCTCCGAGCTTCAGCATTCCTTCGACTTCAGTCCGGAGCAACCGCAAGGAAAACAGAACAAATTTCTGGATTTCGTGCGTCGCTACAGCGAGTGTTTTTCGTCCAGCTCAAAATTATATCAGGGACCCATGGGGAAGCACCGAATAATAACCGAAGATGAAGCCCGCCCTACCCGACCGCCACCTTTGCGTGTGTCACCGCACGAGCAAAAAGCCATCCTGACGAATGTAAAGACATGCCGAGCGACGACATTATACAGCCATCATCGATGGATGTAAAGGCAGGCTACTCGCAAATTGAAGTTGACGAGACGAGACCGAGAGAAGACTGAATTCATAACCCTGGACGGCATTTCCGAGTTCAAGATGATGCCGTATGGGCTGTACACGGCACCAGTAACGTTTTTAAAGAGTCATGGATGCCATGCTCACTGTCCTGAAGTGGTACACCTGTCTCGTATATCTCGACTACGTTGTGGTATTTGCTTGAACTTTCTATGAACAACGCGCAAGGTTGTAGTCTGTAGTCGAGGCTATTCGATCGCAAGGGTTAAAGGCTGTAGCCAGAAAAGAGCCGCCTTGCGACCTGAGGAACTGAAGTTGTTGGGGCATGTCGTCAACGCCATGGGAGTCTGCCTTACCCGACTGAAAACTTCAGCCATAGCGAACTTCGCAAGATCGAACAAGAACGTCATTTGAATATTTCTCGGCCGGTGCGCATATCACCGGCACTTCATCGAAAACTTCGCATGCATTGCGGAGCCACTCCAATTCTCGACAAACGATATCACTTTTTCAGCTTGGAAAACGACCGAAAAAACCCTCCCACAAGCTCCAAAAGCTGCAAAACCTGCCCGTGATCGCTCATTTCGACGAAAACGCCGAAACGGGAATGCACATGGACCCACTCATATAGACTTGGGTGCCGTCCTCGTCGAAAAGCAAAGCGGTTGCGAAAAAGTAATCGCATTTGTCAGGCGTGGTCTGCCGAAGGATGAGAAAAACTACTCAGCCTCTGAGAAAGAGTGCCTCGCAATTATAGTGCCATTTCAAACTTCCAACCATATGTGTACCATAGGCCATTCAAGGTAGTGACAGACCAACATGCGCAGCGTTAGCAGCCCAATATAAACAACCCCTCTGGCCGTCTTGGGCGGTGGGAGCTGGCGCCATGCAAGATTTCAGCGTCAAAATTGCCTAAAAATCTGGCAGGAAACACTCCGACGCCGACTGCCTTTCCCTCACCGCCATCGACACCCCACCACAAAACTCCGATAAAGACCGCCCGTTCTTTGGAGTGCTGACCGGGAACAAACTCGCCTCCCAGCAACGTACTGGCCCAGACTTACGCATCATAATTGACTATCTCGAAGTACAAAACGTCGTCGTGCCGAACGCACCGTTACCAGCGTTCAGCCTGAAACCCCCGGTCCTCGAAAGAAGAATTTCCGCCCCGCACGATTGGCTAATTATTTTATCTCCAAGGACCTAGAGAAGAGTTACAAAAATTGTTCTAAGCTAGTTAGTACATACTTTAAGAAAGAAGAAACGTGGCGCAAACTAGACGTGTACGAATAAAACAACGAAAGACATATACAGGTGCCTGTATATATTGTACTTCGTTTTCTTTTTCCACCTCTAGCTTGCGCCACGTTTTCTTCTTTCTACGTACGAAATTTTGGAAGCAGTGCGGAGTTTGCAATAACCCAACTTGTGCTGCGACATGGAGCACCTGAAGTCCGAATCACTGATCGCGGAACGGTGTTTGTTGTTGAGCTACAGCAGCACGATTCACAGAACAAAGATGGTATCCCAAACAAATGGACTAACAGAAGTTCTGAAAAAACAATCGGAGATATGCTGCCTATGTTGGCCGAAGGTGAACATAATACTTGGGCCGGCGACCTTCTGTATGTCACGTTTGCGAGCAACATGGCTATCCAGAAAACTATGCAGATGACATTATTCGGGCGAAGATGGTCGAATACGATGGTTGACGCAATGCTTCCGCATGTAGAAGACGAAGGGCTCAACGGCCGACTTCCAAGGATATTTTCAGCGTGCGGAGGAGGCTCGCCAACTCACTCGAGCTCATATAACGACCGAAGCAGCTGGTGCATGCCGGATGCTACGACCTCCGGCCCTGAAACACCCAGTACCACAGCACTTTGGACTCCAATTCCACGACGGAAGACTCAGTGAAAAGCTTCTGCGATGGTATTTCGCACCCTACTCGGATTCTACGACGGGTTTGAAAAACATATCTACGACGTGATCCCCGAAGCTTGATTCTGAACTTCACGGGGACGCACGTGGCCTGAAGTCATTCATTGGATTCCCCTAAAGCGTTCGTTCGCGAGAAGACTGATTTTATTTTGCTTGTTCGGACTGACGTTTATTTTAGCATCGGGCGATGTAATCTTAAAGGGAGTAATGCCGCGAAACATACATTGGGCTAGTTCATATTTTTTTATCGCCAGGCTTCTGCGGTCTGGAAGAGCTTAAAGTTGGGACCTCTTTTCGGAAGCAAGGAGAACTGCAGCAGCGTGCAAACTCGCCCAAACGGTCTGCTTTTGGTTACAACCGTGTGAGAGTAACACTGCGCCGATCTATGAACGCGAATGATGTGTATTCTTTTATCACACTTCAATACAAAAATAAACAGGGACTAGGAAAGACACAACACCAGACTTGCTGTATTAAATACCTTGTGGTTGCACTAGTAACATTACAGACACGAACGCCAGAAACCTCAAGATATTAATTTGTTGATCGGTGTGTTGCACTGCGATAAATTCACCTCATTCTTTCTCCTTTTTTAGCGATCTTGTGTTGTGTCTTTCCTAGTGCCACTCTTATTTTGCGTTGAAATGTGGGTGACGGAATTCCAACTGGGCTACTCAATCCCGTTTTTTTAATAAAAATTGCTTAAAAATTTCTGAGCAAAGGAATCTTGAGAAGTTTGATGGTCAGAATATTATGAGTGCTCAAAAACGAGATCCATAGAACTGGCAAGCAATTCTCTAAATAATACGTCATTTCTGAAGCAGTTGAGGCAACGCACCTTCGTGTATGTTCCTACACTGCTCCTGACGGTGGTACAACTGCCAGATATTTAGCCATGACTCGTCAAGCAGTCGTGGAAAGTCAAGCGCGCACTGTGTAAAGTTTTTTGCCACACCTATTTAAAACACCTCTGAAATCCGCCTTCACGCTATGAATAGCAAAGGAGACCACGCCGTGTACTCTTCCGAAAAAAATGCTAACAAAGTCATTGCTTTAAAATTAAAGAAACTTTACGCGTTTGGAAGCACGCCAAATACGGTTTCTTACAAACACCAGTTTTCCGACTGTTTCGAAACACGGGACGCTCCCCGTGTTTCGAAACATTCAGGAAAAGGTCTATTTGAAACTCTTTTAGCGAAGCCTCATCCAAACAACTCCACGTTTCGTGCAAGTTGGTACGGCAACTTCAGCTCTTACAAGCAAGCGTCAGAGATCGCCCGTTGCATCCCTGATGCTCGAACCAGGTCCCACAAGTTTTCACGGCGACAACCAGTCTCTCTGTGATGCAAGTTTTTCTCAAAAAGGTTTAAACCCATGGGCCGAGGACTTTCCTGAACCTATTTTGTTAGCACCAGATAAAATTAACCTGTGGTCGCAAGATATTGCAAAGGCGTCCCTAAGCAATTGAGTATGGCAGCGCAGCATAACCTCAGTCTTTGGTTTATCATAGCTCATAGTTGCTGATACCGTTGTTTTGTGCAACTGCAGAGGACATTTTGAAAAAATTCACAATGTATCTTTCAGGGTGACTCACAACTCTCAAAAGTAACATGTGTCTCCATGAAACAAGATTAAAGCCTTAGTTTATCTGTTTGTTTTATTATTCCGTATTTAGAAAACATAACAACCGTAGAACTGCAGGTTGCTGTCCTATGTGGTGTATTGATTGTAGTTGAATAGTCGCCCCCTTGCTAGTACGCGCCTAAACCAGGTAATTTAAAGGCTGCAGATGTACTCTGCATGATCTTTTATAGACGTGGAACAGTGTACTCGTTGCACACACCTCTAGACCGCAGCTTTGAAGTATGGAGTGTGAAACAGTTAGTGATCATCTCCCAGATCCCCATCGTGGATTTGGTTACTAGAAGTTTAACCACCGACTCGGTTAAGTCTGCAGACAGTGATGTTTGAAAGTGCCTATGAAAAAATGTTGGTTTATCATTAGCAGCAGACATTCTTAGCAACAAATACCTAGAGACTATACCACAAACCAATAGCATGTGCCCATGCACAATCTCGCCATAACCTCTCCACTTCGGTTTGCAATAATTGAGTGGAACGTCCTTAACACCTGTAAACAGTAACCTATTTGCAATCAGCCTTACACACTGTGCTCACATGAGCTCAATGAAAAGTCGACAATCAGAATAACAAAGGAACTCCGTGTGCTTCACTATAAGCTTATAGACCACCTTGCTTTTCATAAAGCTACAGCAACTCTGACTACCGTTTTTTTCAGAGCTGCACTAAACCTCAATTCGAAATCTTTTCCTCATAATGTTCTTGCAGCACTTCAGTGGAACTATCGCCCAATGCCATGCCAATTTTTGTGTTGGGAAATACAAAGCGGTAATACGTGTGTGTCATAAATCACGTCATGCACGAACAAAGAAAAAAAGATGAAAAAAAGCTCTCCATGATTACAACACGGTTACACTCGCTCTTGCCACCACAGGTTTAGAAACAAAAGAAGTCCAAGCGAACGCACTGAGCAAGCATTCTCCGTATGTATCGGGTTTTGCTGGCTGTTGCCTTCATTTTGCTAGAACATAAGAAGTCAGAGGAACACACGATGTTACCCAAGAAATGATAGTCTCGTGTAGGGTGTAATGACTTTTCTTTATGCAGGGACAAACCAATGTGCTTACCATTTTTGTAAAAGTGATCCTGGTTTAAACAGAATAACGTATAGATTGATTAGTCACCTTTACGTGACATACGTCAAGCACCTTTTGCGTTATGGAAAAAGGGCTGCCACAAGGGCAGTTTACAAAAGTGTAGAATGAAGCCAATTAAAGTGCGTCAAAAATAAACGACCACGACCTTGCAACCAGTTTTAAGCTGGTAGCTTTGACCCGGTAAGTATAGAGCATGAGAAGTAATTATTATTCGTCCCCTAAGATATTTCTTTGAGTAACACGGTATAACAAACATTGGGCGAGCAATGTTTGTCGCTCTTGTACATCCACAGAACACATACTTGTGGTTCTGGTGTCTCTTCAGCGATGCATTGTACAAATGAATCATGTTTTATCGGCTTGTTGGACGTCAATAACGCTTACGACACATGCGGCTGTATATGAGTAATATGGTGATATGTGGCGCATCAGTGTTTGTGAAAACATGCTGAACCGTTTGGTAGACTGCTATTTGGAGCGAATTTTTCAGGTTATGGACTGGATTTTGTCCATTCAGTAAGAATTTTGTAGAAAACGGGATGCCACTGGCTGGTCCACAAGCTGCAATATTGCTGTTTTAACGTACAACTTCTCGCAACTACAATGCATTGCTGGACTGAATACTCACTATAATGTGACGATCTTCACATTGCCTTTAAATAATGTTACATGGTTGTTTGTTAGAGGCAGACACAAATAGCTGCAATCATACAAAGTTGTCCCTTCAAAAATAGATATTGTTTCCATCCAGGCATAGGCACGCGTAAGTTTCTGAACAAAGCATGGTACTACCGAGATCCTTTTAGCACACTCAATGAAACATCCATAGCTGCACACATACAGCACACACTTCTAGGGGTTGTGGTTGGTGCGAACGGTCCCTTCATAACTTACCTCATCAGCCTTAGAGGAAGATGTTTCTATGCAGTCAGGGATCCGAAGGTGTTTCACACCGGGCCATGAAGTACTGACGCCTAGTGCCCATTGATCTTACACAGTAAACGTTTGATTCATGCATCGACTATGGACGCCTTCGTTTTTCATTCCGCTTAAATAACAGTATTAAGAAGAATTAACCCTGTTCATCAATAGAGTCTACGTCTAGGCAATGGTGCTTCGCCGGTCAGCCGTTTTATGCATGCCATGTGTAAGCCAATTAAGGGGTCTGTTAAGACACTGCGAAGTTCTTGTCTGCGCATTGCAACAATACTCGTAGTCAGCCATGATGTTAAGATTTGTTTAGACGCGAACACCTAACTTCAAGCCTCTGTGAGTGCACTTTGCACATGCCTCCTGCTGGCCGTTGTTGATGCATAAAAACCGGCTTTGCTGACGTTGTTCCTGCATTGAGTCAGTACTATATACTTGTGGTATTTGTCACTTGTAGACATCCTGAAAACAACGGCGCGAGGTGACAGTTTAGGCGATATTTTTGTACCTAACCAAAATTATAAGCGTTTGATTTCTACAAGACTTCCTCTTATCCGCAGCTACAGCAGTGTTTCCGGCACATTACTGAAACTTTTTAGCTTATTAAAACTGTACCTAAAGCCCATTTCATATTCATTGCTAAAAACCGCATTGTGGTGCATTCAAAAGATTTATTTTCCGTAAAGTACATACCCCGTAAGATTTCACTTGTTCTCAGTACTAGTGAAACTTTTGCTTCTAAAAGTTTGAGAAAACCGAGTGCGATTATCTTCTCAAACAGATGTTATTAGCGCAAAACGAAATCACTCGAAATACCCCTCTGTTGGGTATCACGCCACTGGGACGTAGTAGGAAATGATCAAGGAGACAAGAGTTTGAAGTAACCTTGATGTTAGATGCATCCCCTAAGATGACCGTAAACTCTTACGAATGAAAACATCTGCGCTACCCTACAATACTAGGCTTTACACGCAGACAGAAAATATGTGGCGCAAGGTATAACCCAAATTAGATAAATAGATTACTAAGGAACCAGAAAACATCCATTAGTGTCAGTCTTCGTAACCCCGGCGATAGGGCATACTGTGATGAAGTACCCCGTGGAAGGACCAGGAAGAGGAGACCGAGCGCGCGGCTGCAACGAGGGCGTGCAAAAAAATCGAACCAGGCGGTGATCAGGGACGCCTGTGACGCGCTGGCTTGAGAGCGCGACCCTTGATCGTTTCGGGGAAGACCGGAGCGTACCGCTTCCGTTCCCGAGAGCCATCCGCCACTGTCCTGATCCCGACAATCCCGTGGGCTGGCCGTGCCTGGCGCTGGTGATGCGCTGGGCGAGAGCAGCGTGGGTCCGGATTCACCTGGAGGTAGAACCCTCCTCTCACACCCGCTGCTACGCCCCTCGAGCCGTGACTCATCGGAAAGGCTAGGACTACTGCCTGACCCGACGTCCCGCAGCCTGGTTACGACGAGGCCTAGAACCGGTCATCGAGCCAGCCTCGGCTGTGTACGTCCTCGTCGACTCCGCACGCAATCGGGACTTCGACACCTCTAGGGGCTACGACAAAACCCCGTCGGACGTTTGCTTTCTTTTATTGCGGACATTTCCGTTAGCCTCTTGCCTTTTTTAACGCTGATATGTTTCGTCTCGCGTACTTGCTTTCGGTCCCTACCTTCTGCTTCTTTTCGTGTCATGAATAAAGCAACGTTTACTTGCAGCGCGCACTGGCCACTGACTCCGTTACTTTCACGCCAATCCTGGGGCCCATTCATTACAAAAAATGGCGAGCTGCCAGGATTTCTTAACATCCGCTGCAAGGAGTCATTGAGCCACGAGTGTGCTTGTAACGTTAGCTGCCACAGCATGATCTTGAGAAGTTAATGGCAATGGGGACTCAGCTGGGACTCTCGGGACAAGAGCTTAGGGCGTGGATAGAGAGCGAACGGGCTGAGCAACGCCCGCTAGAGCCGCCGGAGAGAGAAGCCAGCCGAGAACCAGCTGAAAGAGCGAAAGATGCTGCAGAAAGGAGAAGGAGTTGCTACTGCTAAAGATCCGACTCCAAGAGAGTGGTGGTACAGCCAACCAATGTGCCGCGGGAGGGGAAGTTGTTGCAACTCCGCCTGCGATTAACCCGCAGAAACTTCTTCCTCCATTCGATGAGAAAACGCGACGACCTGCACGCGTACCTGCAAAGGTTTGAGCGTGTGGAAACCGACAGCTAGTGCCTCAGGACAAATGGGCCGTAGCTGGTAAGCATGTGCTTGAGCGGGGAGGCTCTTACTATCATAGGCCGTATGACCGCCGAAGAGTCTCTTGATTACGTCAAGGTCAAACGGGCGTTGCTGCAGCGGTTCGGTTCACAGCCCATGGTTGCCAAGAAAGTCAGGAAGGTGCAGGGCTGAGAACGGAGAAAAACCGGGAAACAACTAGCGGCAAGGCTTAGGGGTATTTTGATCACTGGATCGAGATGGCGAATGTGCAAAAAAACATTCGAGGCACGTCTTGATGAAATTGATCGGAGAACAATTCAATCCGCTGCTGCCATCCCAAGCTCGTCATCTTCCCGAAGGAGCAATAGTGGTAAATCTCTGAATGACCTGGCCGAGGTTACAGATGCGTTTCCTAGAGGCGCAAAAACCTCTCGAACCTTGGGAAGGGTGTCCGAAGACAACCGCGATACAGATAACGTGGCAACCGACTCACAGAAGCAAGCGCCATCGAATGCTTTTTGTGCAATCGCCGAGGGCCACCGTGCCCAAGAATGCCGTAACCCTTTGAAGGAACCGGAGAGATGGCGCTACTTGTGGTCGCCTCGGGCATAACACTCAGCACTGTCAGGAAGAGAGGGAGTGAAACAAAGCACGTTGCTGCTTGTGCCCTCACTGAACTCGGGGTAGCTCAAAAACAGAGCATCGACCTCGGCAAGTGCGAGGATAATTCTAAGTTTCAAGTATTCTTGTAGCATTGTTAAACAGCATTCTTGCCTGGAGAAAGAAATGCCGGTAGTCAAAGGAAGACTATTCGGAAAGCCCGTCACCATTTTGAGAGACACTGTGAGCAATACCGTTCTGTCCGGTGAGACTTGGTCGCAGAAAACCGAGCTAACGGAAGAGCTACCCAAGTACTGTTCTTGGACGGAACAGTCGATTAGTTCCCGAAGCCAAAGTCTGCGTGCAAACCCGTACTTTGTGGGCGAGGTTATCGCCGCTTGCGTGGATCAACTGATCTACGATCTCTTGCTCGGAAACATTCCTGGTGTGAGGGAACCCCACATGCCAGCTCCCGACTGGCAGCCCAAAACAGCGATACCCCGAACGCAGACCTCACCACAAATGCCATAGATACACTCAGACGTGTTGGTGTCTGCTTTCGCCAAGTCAAGTTCGGCGAAGGCTTCACCTTTAAAGGTATCCGAAACGCTGGCCAGGGAACAACAAGGGGACCCAACTCTCCGACGTTGTTTTCGCTAGCTAGGAAAGGATTTCGTTTCCAGAAAACGCCAGAAAATATTCTTTCGTCAAATCAAATGACGTCTTGTACGGTCATTACAAGCTTTCCAAGGGCAAAGTGTTTAAACAAGTCGTTTGTTCCCAAGAAGCTGCGGGAGCCGGTCCTTCGAGTTGCCCATGAGAGCATCATGGCGGGGCACCAAGGTGTACGAAGGACGACCGATCGCGTTTTGCAGGAGTATTTCTCGGCCAGACCTGCGTCGAGACGTGCGACATTTTGTCAGAACGTGCGGAACCTGTTGGCATAATGTACAGAAAAGAAAGACAGGATCTTGGGCACTAGCAGGAGGCATGCTAACTTGCTGTACCCAAGACAAAGACTTTCCAGACCCAGAAGCGTTCGAGAGCGAAACGCCATCGCGCATGTGCAACGCGGAACTTAGCAGCATCGTCGAGCAATCAACGACCAGGATGCCAACCCGCGTTAAACAAGCAATTACTCAGTCGCCACCGTTTCATAAAAGCTTGCCCGGCTACCGGTCGACTAGCCTGAACGACGTAAATGCGGCCCGAAAACCGAACTTCCGCAGAGGCAGTCAAAGGAGAAGGCAAGACCGTCCCAGCAGAACCCATGCTTCATCGCCTCAAGGGCAGCGACCCGACCGCAAGCGACACCGTCGGCGCGGTGATGAAGCGATCGGCAGCAGCAGTCATCGATAGCCAGTCAGAGGGTCGCCCGCACGAAACCTCTGCTGAATACAAGGGCATCGACCATTTGGGGGCTGACTACACGAGTGGAGTTTAATCCTCGCCTGACCCCCTCTCTTTTGTATATCGTGTGCTATTCAGTGGTTTTTAACGCGAAATTTTGGTCCAACGTTTGTTTAATGGATGTTTCTATACCTTTCGTGCTGTGTGCTGTGCGGTGTGAAGTGTGCCGGTAGGACTGACTGTGCTCTTGTGGACTGTGCGCAAGAACTTTTCCACCGCTTATGAAGCACAGCTGCGCACTTTCATCAGTCACCACCACCCATCCAGCCCAACGAGGGGTTATGTGGTAGCACAGCTCAGCGAAACTTTATGGCGCAGATGCAAAAGCGTAAAGAGTAGCACAGCTTGTTAATCCGCGCAGTGCGCGACATTTTTCTTCGCTCAGCGGATCGGGCTAGGCTAGAGCGTGACTCTCCGCAATAGATGCGGGCGTAGATTCGAAAATTTTTCCGGCGCCTTACGTAATCATGTCCAAAGAGCGTACTGTTTTTGTTACAGTTTAGAAGTTTTACAGGTAAATCGTAAAATTAGTTGGAGCAGACTCCGTTGCTGCCACTGCAAACTTGCAAAGCAGTGCAGCGGATGTGACGGCAGCCGCGACAGTCGACGTCAGAGATGCCCGAGGCCCTCGAAGGCCACGCCCCCGTTGGAAAGTAATATCGCAGCCCGGTCGGCTAATCAAAAGCATTTTTTTCAGACTGTGTTTTGTCTATCCATGTCTATGCCACAACGAGCCACATATACAGATTCAGCCTTGAGGTTGACTGTCTAGAACGCGGCTTGCATTTCATTTAGGAACGCATTTAAAAGATCCGAACGCTCAATTAAAAACTCACCGGACATTTTTAAAACATCGTCGGCTTGTCCCTTGTGACAGATCCACTTCTTAAGCGCTTAGAAATATTTTCAGCAACCTAATAAAGTACGGGTTTAGCGTGGACACCATGATTTTTA
The DNA here is from genome assembly GCA_013339765.2 of Haemaphysalis longicornis. Taxonomy (NCBI): domain Eukaryota; kingdom Metazoa; phylum Arthropoda; class Arachnida; order Ixodida; family Ixodidae; genus Haemaphysalis; species Haemaphysalis longicornis. The sequence goes on along the minus strand of JABSTR010001918.1, from coordinate 7,474 downwards.
AAGAGTCATTCTTCTTGTTGTGTGGCGTAGAGAGAAAGATAAAAGTGGTCTTTAGCGTTGGCATTAGACAATGAAACAAATGCTTGTTTGCGTCAGAGGGATATTTTTTCTAAGTATTGGCTACAGGGTGTTGCACAAGAAGACTGCGTCCTCTGCAATAAACCAACACAAGTTCAGCATTCTCATACTTCCTGTGGAGCCAGAAGCATTTCCTTGTGACAAATAGGTGCACTTTTCTCAGAACCATGTCAGAACCGTGAGAGTCTGTCAGTGTAGTTTAAAAAATGTTTTGTTAATGCGGCAGATAAGATATTTTAGGTAGGAGCAGAACTAAAGCATTTTGAGCAAGAACGTGTGTGTATATGTTGGTGTTTGCAGTGTTAATTCAATAAACAAAGGCGTGTGATTGATTTTACCGTGAGAAAATAGGAAGAAAACGCGATCAAAATTGTTTAAGTACAAAATACAAATAAAGATGTAATCCAGACATTGCACTGGTTTTCTGGAGCGCTCATAAAACAGTTTGAGCAAAAGCGCAGCCACGTGAATGCGACATAACTGAACTGCGTAAACTTCCAACTGTTGCACTGAAATAGGAGGGAAATCGTTGATAGAGATGGGTGGGTGAGGACAGTAGAGGCAGTTGAGTAGAAAAGCAGCAGAAGACTATCGGTTTTGATGACAAATGAAGCGCTGCGCGTGGACCCGCAGCAAGTTTTCTTGTGAGCGAACGTGCCTACGGGTGCGTTAAATATAATTGATGATTGTGAGGCTCAATGCAAGCGCTTGTGCATGTTTCGGGGCATGGACTTCCTTCGCGAGATTGTTTTAACCTGTGTATGGGCTGGGTTGGTTGTACTGACCTCATGTCTGTGTCCTTCTGGAGAAAAAGACGTAAAGAGAATCACCCAAAGCTGTAGGTTCACCGAATCAGTAAACAATAACAAACGTAGGGGAAACGAAATGTTCAATATCTCGGCAATGCAGGTTAGAGGGACACTGCCAAACGCTAAGCCATAATATGCAGTATTTATTGCTCCCTGTATGCCTTTGAACTTCCAACATTTCGATATAATTGCTTACAAAGAAATTATCACAGCTGCAACTGCCGTGAAATTTGCAAACTCAATGTTGCTTGTGTTTTCGTGATCTATAAAGTATCACGAAAACACAGCAACATTGAGTAATGGTTCCTACCTAGCAGCAACCGCTTTGCTTAGCTGACGCGGTTCGGTAAAATTCTTCAGTGTATAACGAATTTCTCAATGACGGAGACACACAGGGGCGGGACCAATGCGTTCAGCATTCACAGAATGTGCCACGAGGCATTATTGACTGATATCGAAAAAACTTCAAAGCACACAAATAGACGGGGACAAAGGGGAGGTACACACACACGCGCTTAACTCGCAACTGCCGGCTTTATTGAAAAACACAAATTTATACATGAACACAAAACAGTATAAACAAACATTAAACAATAAAACCGGCAGTTGCGTGTTAAGCGCGTGTGTGTGTACCTCCCCGTTTGTCCCCGTCTATTATGTGCGCTTTGAAGTTTTTTCGATATCATGCACCAACTAGCCCAACTTGCGGTATTGCTTCAGATTATTGATGACACAGCATCCAAGCCTGACGGGTATTGCTGCTGCAAAAGTTGTAGGCGCCTATGAAAGAGCTTTCTTATCGCGTAGTTGGTGTAGCTCAAACGCTTCTGAAGAAGCAAGTTGGCTGCCTAAACATAAAACCCCAGAATGCCTCTATCGGGGTTTAATGCTTTTCATAGGCAAAAAAGCTTCTAAAAAGATTGGCGAAGCTTGCACTAAGTCGCGCGAGGCTTGAACCACAATGAAGCTCGAGGCTTTCTGATATGTAAGCAAAGAAGGACACAACCTTTCATTGCGTATGTTAGAATTTATGTAAGGAAAAGCTTAATGGTGCTCCTCGTGTGCTGGTTCAAGGGCACCAGTTTAGTCTTTGAGATATAGATACGAAACCACACCACTTTCTGCAAGGTCCCGGCACGAAGCAGCGGCCCAATACTGGGGAGAGAGGTACGCGGCAGGGGAGAGATGGGGTAATTGTAGGATAAAACCGCGCGCGAATTAAAACAAAGAACACAGGAAGTAGAACGCAAGGACAGGCGCTGGTTTATTAACTAAAGTTTATTATCAGGAAGGGTGAATATAACCCAAAACACCTAACACTAAACATACAAAAACTGACGCATGAGAAAAACAAATTTACAAAACCCACGGTGACCAGGCAACTAGATAGACACCGGCTACTGTCAAGGCCCATGCAATAAGCAATCTCGTTAGGATGAAGACACGCGCTAGCTTGGCTGACACACTTTTCTACCCTTTCTGGGTAACTGGAACGCTTCCATGATTTGGCGGGGAGTTTATTCACGGTGCATAAAAAAATGTCAGCAAGAGAAAATTAGGTTTACATCCCTGCCAGATAGTACAATGTGAAAAAAGATGGAATGAGGGGGCCCTTTATTGACAATTATTGCTCGGTAAACGACGGTTGATACGCCTATGTTCACTTCCTTTGAGTTTGGGTTGGCGCTAGTTTTTATCCAAGAATATTATTTTCTGTATTCAAACTAGCCCAGCTAGCAACCCTTCTGGGGAGACATAGGCGAGGACCGAATGAAACGTGTGCGAGACCCGTGTCGCCACCTGGCGGAGTGCCTGGCATGGAGCAGCGGCCCGCGGGGAGGGATAGGTGGCATAGGCAAAGATAGGTGACGAGGCGGCCGCCTCATCCATAAGCGCGCCACAAAGTCACCAGGCCACGTGCTCTCCGGAGCCGTGTGCGATGCAGGAAGACGAAACATCCAGGTGTGGTTGCTCGTACAGCGGCGAGACTTAAAAAGTGGTGTGATACAAAAACAGCCGATAAATATACACTATTTCAATGCAAATATCGTACTTATTCGAGAAACCACACCTCAATAACCCCTCTCCAATGGGCATAGCCAGGGACATTGAAGTTTTTTCGCTATCAATGAAGAGTTAAGGGAAAGCTAAAAATCACAGCATTTTTTCTTCATTCAATATTGCATTCTTCATTCGAAAGATACCAAAATATGGAGTGTGCTACAGGGGCGGAGACCAGAGGGTAAAATGGCCTGACGAGAATCGGTTCCTCTCCCGTTTAACAGTCGTGTGTGTAATTTTACGCACATGGAGATAGATAGGATTTACGCACATGGAGAAGATAGGTTTTTAGCACCTGTACAGCGCAAATTTGTAAAAAGTATAAAGCAACCCTCTAGTAGAACAACACAAATAAGGAACTACATCCTATCGATATACGAGCAAGTTCACAACATAATACATTGCAGTTGAAACACCTGCTACAAATAAACATTTACTATATTTTAAACTATACAAGTGTGTACACGTTTCGCTGTGCTCGGTAACGCCGTTAACTAAACTGAAAAAAAGACATATGAGCCAGATCATGTGAACAAAAAGCATAGGCAGTATTAATTGTTATAGTGAAGGCCTAGTAACTTCAACACATTTAATTATGCTGCCCAAAGCACTTCTTGATGGCGTGAAAGTTATGTTACCACCTAATTGATTAAGGTAAAGAGCGTTTGGTTAGCAAGGCAGTAGTGTTTTCCTAATAATTTGTCCTAATAATTGGTGTTTTCCTAATAAATATAACTAACCCCTTGACAACAGAGGACAGCTGACAGGTCACATTCAGAACCTTCAGACTTCCGGGTTTAAATCTCAAACCAGCACAAAGACATCTCATTGACAGCGCTGTGCAACTATAACCATGCGCGCAAGTCCCTCCTTTCACCTGCAGATCATACACACACAAATCGGCTATAAATGATTGGTGCGGCCTTATATGCGTGAAATACACTTGAAATATTACGCCCCGGAAGCGTTTTGAGGTAAAGAATTATGGGCTCACCGTGGGAGACCAAGCGGGTAAAGTTGCGATTCATTCAGGACAATTCGCAGCTGCCACACCATGTGGAATGTGATGCGGCAACGCTGATGGCTACATGTTGGAATTGCTGTTTTTTTAAGCCGCATTCGAGCTTCTGTTGATTCTCCATTTGATCCGATAACAGTGCTGTCGCCGTTATCAGTCGATGTTCAACTCGTTAAAGAAACATATACGGTGGCCAGGGAATAACAGTTGTCAAAGACGGATCAGTGGCGACGAGGAGGAGCGCGCTAGCGGCGCTAAGTAAATCGGCTTTATCCGAATGAAAATTAACGCATATACGGCTTAGCAGCAATAAACTTGAAAGCAGAGTAAACGCGGAGTGTTTTTACTGCCTTTGTTTGTTTCGTTGTGAGGGGTGTGCAGAAAACTGAAGAAGCATGCGCAAATGAAAATTCCTTAGTAATAAACAACTTTTACTTCCTATCTTGTAATTGTGCCAGGGCTGTGCAGACATTTGTGATAAAGCATGGGGAGAATTATACGTTATGCAAGAGGTGACACAAGAGATTTTACGGCCTTTCCTTTTGTGTCATGGCTGAAATTACCATCATTACTTACGGAATGATGAGTTTGTTAAAGGTGACGAGCTTCGACAGCCTTACTGTCTTTCATTCTAGGATTGAGCAGGTATTCGTATGAACTGGGGGAAACTTTTTTTTCTTTTTTTGGAAGCAGGGTTGTCAAGACATTAGACAAAAGAGGTGGAAATATTTTTTTCTAAAAGAAAGTCAAGCTGAGATTTTTACGAAACTTTTAGCGTTTTTGAGCGAGCGCTCTTCGTACTTTTGCTTAAAAAACAGCAAAGAATGAATAATTAGCAAAGAATGAAACAAAATTTTTCTTTGGTTTTAGGTCAGTGAAGCATCCATAGAACCAAGCTGTTTATTTTTTCCTGCAAGAAGAGAACATACAGTTTAATGCGTTTCTTTAGTTGTGTCAGGGCTTTAGAGACATTTCTAAAAAAAACCCGCTGGAATAACATTTCTGCAAAAAGTCACAAAGTGGAGATTAATTACGGCCTTTCTTGCCTTTGTGTGTGTTGTGTGCAAAAAAATGTGAAAAAAAAACAGGTTAAATTAGCAAGTAACCGATTCGAATTGTTATTATCAGGGAGTACATAAAAAGGTAAAATGCGCCGCGAAGCCTACAGGCACTAAAGCTTTTACTGCGGCGTCGCCGGCAGCAACGGCCTATAATTCTCTAAAGGCACTCATTGGCAGTAATAACTGAATAGGAAGGTAAAAAAGCCAAGCAAACAAAAAAAAGTAGAAGAAAGGAGAAAAACAAAAACGGTTAAAAAAGGAGTGAAATAACAACAGACGAAACAGAGAAGACGAAAACACATGCAAAAAAATACAATATATCAACAGGCGCTGTAACCAACATGAATGGCATTTTTTCAACACCAAGAGCAACTAGAGACAACAACATAACAAACTGTCACAGCACACCAACATACTCTGCATTTTTCGAATGCTAGAATAGCAGCATGCAAATGTTCCGCCTTGTTGAAGGCAACAATTACTAAGGCAATTCGTAAGAAGGCAGCAGATACATAATATGGCCTTGCCACCATTCAATAACGGTAAAAACTCTTGTCGTCATATGGCGAGCTGTGCCGACAGGTATAGGTTTAACAATAGGGAGCGGGGTATTTCGTACCCCGAAATCATTTAGCACGGCGAGTTTGCTTAAATAAATATGGAATGTCGGTAAACTGCTTGCCCCAAATACACTGTCCAAATCCATCATGGGTGACTTATAAAGAACCCCACTTGGTATGTGTTTTCAAAATACTGTTAACTCTGTTTTTCCAGTTGCAGAGCAGCTGAAAAAACACACGCCGAAACGATGAACACTATAACACAAATATAGCTACTATGTTCCGAACAAAGAAATGTAAAACCGTTTAAAGTTGTACAGCCGACAGACAGTATTTATAGATGTTTTACGTATGTGACACACATGTGTTTTTCTATGAAATATCGCTATCAAAATACACTTAGTTTATATATCAGAATCGACCAAAAAATACGAGCAGAGGTACAAGATGCAAAATTTTGTGTGTGTGTCGTAATAAATCATGCAATTGTCAATGTTTTTTGTTGAGTTTCTGAACAAACTAGCCAACTTTTGGCAGCGTTGATTGTTATAAATTTGGTTCGAACCAATCCGCTACCCTTCTGGCCTCGTCTGAACATTTGAGAGAGCGACCAGTAACCACAGTTGCCAGATACCACGCAGGTCTCATAAGCGTACTAATAAATTTTCGAAGTTTTAACAACAGTAGCTAATCATTAACATAAAATTTAAAAAGAAGAGGGCGAAAAGATAGACCTTTGCGGGACACCTCTCTCAAGTCTGATACTATCACTCAGCACCGATCCAAGTCACACCACTTGAGAACGATCCCGAAGGTAATTTTGAAGCAGAGTAAAAATAGCACACATGCAGAAGCGCTAACGGCATAATTTGTTACTGATATACACTGGTTCACTCTCCTAAATGATTTCTCAACACAGACTTTACCCAAACTAACCTAATGCCGATGTATGTTGTGATGAAAACTACCAGACAACGTTTGCAGAACACCTGCGTGCCCCGCCGGAAGTGAACCCGTATTGATGCTCACTCCGTAACTCTGGTTTCTTACAAAGGAAGCCATGACACCCAATATATGTTTTAAAGAATTGCGAAAAAACAAAATAGAAACGAAATAAGGCAGTACTTTGAAAAGTCTTTTTTTCAGCCACCCTTTATAGAGGGGAACCAGGGTTGCCCACTCTAGACTTTCCTCACCTAGACCAATGTTCATATACGTTGTTCAGTGGAAACAAAAGACACATTTTTAAATACCCAATATTTCTTCAGAGATGACTTATGTGCATGTCATCAAGCCTTGGTTTTTGATGTGGCGCAAACTACTGACTATGCGAAGGAGGTCAGGGATCAGATTTTTATTAACGGCATAATACGGACGATGCACATAATTTGGTAGTATATTGTGAATTGCACACTTAACTGGATTTTTTGTTCATGAAAAACCTTCGTTGAATTTGTTGGCTAGTTCCAAAGTAGCGGAAGCAAAGTTGCGTTATATTATGCTTTATGTTGACACGCTTTCGTCACCTCATAACGTATGTACTAAGGATCAAATTTAGTTACATTTGCGACTAGACGCTTTTAATTGTCCTATACAGAACGCTTTTTTGACAAAGGAATCTTCACGGTCACTCTATTTCTCACCATATGGAAGTTACGACGCTGCGCTGTGTTGTGAGGGGCTGGCGACATCTTGCCAAAGGTTTCGGCCCGCCCCAGTGGTAACCCACTGATGCTCAGCCCTTCGTTTTCCTATTGCTACCGTTTTCTTAAGCGCCGGCTTTATGTTGCCTAAAGTACGAACAAAATTGTCATTAGCCATGGTATTGTTATTATTTAGAATATAAGAACTCCCGTGAGAGCTAGAAATGTGTTTTATAACAATTTT
>JABSTR010001917.1:0-78477 GCA_013339765.2 Haemaphysalis longicornis | reverse complement strand
TCAAGGAAGAAGACAAAATGGTGATTTTAATAGGGTGAACATAAATGTTGTGGCAACCTCGAAGGCTGCCAACGATCACGGATTCTAGCTGTTAGCGTGCAAATGATCAATGAAGGCCGACACCAGTTTTCAGTTCCACAAGTTGTCCTCGTCACCAGGAAGCTTGATTTGCTTATTTTTGCGTAGATCTGTGCGTACAGCACTGCTATTTGTTGCACTTTGTATTCAGTGCATACCCGTGCTTTAAAAACTCGTTTGCGCATGAAGGTTCACTAAATCAAATAAAATACAAACACCAGCAATGCTGGTCCTGAGATAGAAAGCAATACTATGTTTGCAGAGATGACCTTCTGAGCTTGACTCTTCGTAGTTACGCTAGAAAAAAAAGGTTGTAAATGTAATCATTTCACGTCGAAGCCTCAAATAGCAATTAAAAAAGACATACTCAGCATTTTTCCGCTAACAGTGCGTAATATAAAAGTACTGGTACAGAAACGTACCTTAGAGGACTCCCGTCATTTAAATTTTGCGTATAGGAGGCCGAAGTGTTGCACAAAGGAACTCCGAAAGCAGCTGTGGGGGACAAGCTTTTCCCCGGGATAATTAATTAGTATCTCCGTGTAAGCATTCTTTGAGACCTGTGGCACGTAACAACCCGGTGAAGCGAGCTGCATAATTTAAATTTCATGGTTCTGGCTCTTAGTTAAGCGAAATAGTCTTAGAGAATTAGTGATTTTGCTTCAGCTTTATTCGCGCCTACGCAAAGTTTTCTACCCGCGAATTTGGATGTGCACCGGTACTTAAAAAAAAAAACGGAGCGGCTTCCCCTATAATGCGGGCTGGCGAAACAGCACAGATGGCGGCACCTCACCCTTCTTCGTTATCTGGCAGTTGCATCATCGTCAGCAGCAGCACTCCGCTAGGTCCACTACAGGAAAAAAAACGTCAATGGACCTTCGACGGCTTGGTCCCGCGCTGCTCCAGTCCATTCTTCGTTCTGAATCCTTATTTCGTCCTCCATTTGAGTTAATGGCATTCCATTTTCTAGGACGCATATCTATGTGTCGACTCTGTCACCCCGTGGTCCACACCGATTGTCATTTCGCCTAATTACGTGGCCAGCCAAGTCCATTGTTTTTTTTTTTTGGACTATGATTATCTTCTATTTCCCTTTGTTCTCTAATCCAGAAAGCTTGTTTTATGTCTGCAAGTGCTAATCCGATTATTATTCGTTAGATGGCCTGTTCAGCCAACTAAGTTCTGTTTCAAGTGTTTAGTAAGGCGCAAGTTTGCGCTACACAAGTCTTCACCTCAGGGTTATTTCTATAGTCGTTCCTCCAAAGTTCTTTATTACTGGCGGTGTCGGATCGTTTTGTCCACAGGCTTTCACATCCTTCCAAAGCAAACCATTTGCAGGAGGACGCGCTAGAACCCGCACCCAAGCCGAGAGCCAGCGCTTGCACTGGAAACCTAGAGTAAATGCGGCGCGCCCGTGCTGGGCTGGACTGGACTGGAAAGGACTTTATTCACATCGACGCTGCAGTGCGCGGGGATTTGTTATGACCCAGTCCTGACGCGGCCCGTGGTCGCATCTTCTTCTCTACCCAACTAAACGCGGGCCGCTTTACGGAGTCCGTACTTTTCGAGTGCAGTGAAGAACTGCTGGACGTTCCACTCTTGCTTCTTCTTGTCTCTCAATTCGACGGCTTCCTGTAGTTGTGCCCGGTACTCATCGAAGCTGGCACCTTCGGAGTCGGTGGCGAAGTACCACATGATGAGCCACCGGTTGGCCGACCCCCTTTTGCGCACCTCGGAATAGGCTGCTTGTGCACTCTTCAGGGTATATGCGGTGTGGTGTCGCCAGGTGACGTCACCGACGCCGTCTGTATCCTTCTGATAATCGTCGTCCTCTTCGCGGCTCTAAGAGTCCTATGGAGAGGGGAATATTCTCTTCTGCACAGTCCGACGTTCTTTATGCTTCGCCGTAGTCTCGGGCCTTGTCTTCGGTCTCGTGTGGTGTAGATCTATCAGATAGACTGAAGTTTCATCCACGCTAGGGACCCAGGTTCGATGCCAATCACGGTAAAAGTTTTCCGTGTTTTCGATTGGCTGCCAAATTTAGTGTTCCTCACCGCTGCTAACCCGTACCAATCAGGCCCAGAGGTTAGGTTGCGGGTTATCACGACATAAAGGCACGGGTTATTTATCCGAGGCACTCCCCAACTACATTTGACCTTCAAGTTTGGGGTTTCTGTCGACGACGGACGTATTTGTTTCTGCCTAATAAGCAGCTCTATGATTAAAATTCTCTTTGTGGCTGTAGCGTGAACAGTCGTTCTTTGACTTATTAGGTATCGGTACATGCTTTTCTGGAGTTGCTGGATAATGATCGTTCTACCCGCAGCGTGCGGCGCATTGGCTTAAGGCGTTGCTCTGCTGAGCACGAGGTTCCGGGGTTTCGATTCCTGGCCACAGCGGTGACCCGCTTTTCTGATGGAGGCAAAAAGACCAAAAACACCCTTGTGTACGAGATTTTCGGCGCACGTTTAAAGATCCCCGGGTGGTCGAAATTAAGTCCGGAGCCCTCCATATACGGCACGCCTGCATCGCCTGCGTTGCGTCGGCGCGGTTAAATTCTTCAATCAAATCAACGACCGTCCTTAGATGCAGCTAAGTGATACCAGAGAAATAAATACCAGGATACATTTCATCAGCCTATCTAAAGCATGCATATCGACATACCATTATTGAAATAGTTTAGCAGCTGGGCACAAAATTGATTCTGGTACGTGTTTGGTCCTTTGAATCAGCGTTTGTAAGCAAATTGTGCACAGAGCAAACCTTAAATGCTTTATGTCCTATTTCGTGCACCGACTGAGGGGAAATGGTTGCTGCCTGCCTAGTCACTTCTCAGCACGTTTCAGAGCGCTGGTTTATTTGTGATCTTCAGTGTCCTGATAACGCACTGGCTTTGGACTTACCGTGCAATTCACAACATACTTAAAACCTGTTGTAAGTGCCGACCACCCTACTTTAATTAGACCCAATTAACATACTGCGTTTATCTACAAATAGAATCCCTCGAATGATATAAAAGTGTATCTTATGCAATACACACTGACCTTTCATGAACCCTCAATGTCTCTCTCCTCTGTAAGAAAGATGACATCGTGGATCTAGCCGAGGTGCAAGAAGTGCACAAACCCAAAAGCACCTTATTGTTAATCTGCGATGGTGTCGAAACGATGATCGTTGCAGCTAGCCGCAGTCCCAGAAGAGCACAAACCAGAACTCCTTTGTTTTTATTTAGCGATTTCAATATAATTAATTTACAGTGGTGTACGCAGGATTTTTATTTGGATGAGAAGGGAGTAGTAACCTACACATGAAAACCTGAAATAAAAACTTAACAAACTTTAAAAGTAAATTGAAAAACACGCACTTTTTTGGCTGAAGTAGGCTTGCCTGTACAGTGCCCTTTCGGTAATTTTCTTATTTTGTTATGCTGAGAGGCACTCGAAATTGTAATCTATTTGTAGTAGAAGCATGACTATACAAGTCCTCAGTTTTAGCGGTTTTGCTTATAACGTAAGAGGAATGATAGGCAGTGTTTTCTTGATGACACGCGGTGTCAATAATTATGTTTCTGCTCCCACACAGTTCTCCGAAAGCCTCCGGTGGCTGCCCTCTGCAATCTGACGTCTTCCTTTTGCTGAACAATAGCAGCGACCTGGAAGGACTGCTTACCGTATGGGAGTATGTACTACCGATCCTCATCGACATGATGGTAGGCAAAAAAATAGCAGGAGCTTAGCTCGACTATGCCAGGATATAAGTAGCGTGATCTAAGGTTCAGCTGTTTATTTCTTAGGTTTCCTGGTTGTCTGGGATTAGCTGATTATCTTGCTTGCTGCTGCTTCAATGACACACACACGGTATACGCATTATGTGACACATGTATATTATCAAGCGGCTCCGGCACAGCGTCACTAATCGCCTCAGAGCTGGCTTGTTCTACTGGCGCACGCCGGTGTTTTTTGCTGTTGTTGTTGTGTTCTTCTTCTGGTGGCAAATACCCACGTGGGGGATCGCCCAAGAAACGGGGTTGCTTTTTGGGGATAAAACGCCCACCTCATAGCCCCATACAATCAGCCTGTAGGATTTGGGGAAACGGGCGCCGAATTCTATGATAAATCTAGAGAAGACTCAGGGATTGATGCCATTTTTTGGAAAAAAAAGGTGTAAAACAATTTGTCGAGGACAGTAGGACATGCGTCTGGTCTCTGATATGTACGCGTGAATGGCCGCAATAATCCCTCTATGACAAAACCCCAGGGATGTGGCCCCGAACGAAAGGAGCAAAGGCATCGACAGAGGAAGGCCAATGCGTTGAATTGGTGCGGCTAGATACCGTTTCCGAATGAAAGGAAAACCGTGGCAGTACAGGAAAAAGTATACAATTGTTTAACTTTCACCGCAAGCAGCACAAAGAACGGAGGAGGAGAGACCAGCGCGATGCAAATAAAAATTAAGCTGCGGTATTCTGCATCTTATGCTGGTTAAAGTGACCTCACACTGGCGGGACTCGCAAAATCTCGCATTCCAAGTGTGAGCAAGATGGGCATAGTCATCCAAGCCTGTGATAGTACCTTCCTGTGTCATCCCTAGCCGTAGATATCTGCGGAACCTTGCTCGTGCCAGGAGAAATGGGGTAGGGCTGATGTCCACCATAGGGCCATCTAAATATGAGCCGGCCAAAGCGTCAGCCATTTCATTGAGCCATAGGCCCCTGTGACCTGGGACCCAGATGAGCCGGATATCGCGTAAATGGGCAGGCACAAGGCAGTTGAAGGTACGAGTAAGTAATGAATTTTCGGAGATGTTAGCGTGGTACAAACCGACAGAGAATCAGAAATAATAGCAACATTTAAATATTGTGGAGGTACATTTTCTAAGGCCATAACTATTGCAAAAAACTCAGCTTTGAATATAGGAGTAAAATCAGGAAAACGATAAAAAAATGAATAATTAAGTTGTGGGCTGAAAATTCCCACGCCAACCCTCACCACGTGTTGCGATGCATCCGTTGCCACTACCACATGTGAGCGCAAGTTCCCCAGATGCTCGTCCAGCAAACCCATTAGTATCCGTGTGGATAGCAGTTTGGCGTTATGGGGGAATAGGTTATCGAGGGACATAGGAGCAGGTACGACTTCAGGTAACATCGGAAAAATTTCCCGGAAGACTGATGTTGAGCGGTGAAAGCAAGCTTTGGGCATACACACATTGAGGACGATTGTATCGAGGCCATGGAGAGTTAAAAAACAATGCTGGCTGAGCCACCATCAATGACAGAGATTTGCTCAGAGGAGACTCGAAGATTCTCATCATAGTCTGCACTGTTAAAAGTTTAAATCGAGACTGTAGACACGTCGAGCTGGTCTCTAAATACAGAATGTTATTTGACACATATCGCGGAAGGCCTTGGCACAATCTCAGTGCTCATCGCTCCAAAAGATTCAGAGGACAGAGTTTGTGCGCTGCTGAACCCGAAAAGATGGCACACCCAAATTCTAAACTGAGTCTTACATAACCACTGTAAATAAAGTGTAGGGTGTCCTTCCGCATGCCAATTTTTCTGTTGGTAACTCTACGCAGCAATCTAGAGCTCTTCCACCTTTTGTGGAAATGTGCTTTATGTACGGGCGCCAATCAAACGTACTGTCATAGATAATAAGCAAGTATTTCAAAGCAGTCACTTGAGGAATGATCTTATCCCGAAAACTCAAACAAAGGTTATCAGGAGTGGATACTGAAACACCAGGACCGCGCCTTTAGCGACTTTGATGGACAAATTCAAGCCTGTAATCCCCCTCTCGATAGAACCCAGATATGCCTATAATTTTTCATGTAGATCATGAATATTCCGTGCAGCAGAAAAGAAGGCTATGTCATCAGCACATACCTGATAGCAAACTGTCTGATTGATTGGAATGAAATTCAGCAATATATTAAAAAGGATGGGAGAGCAACCGATCCTTGCGGAACACCCCTAGTTTGCTGTCGAGTGGATGACTTAAAACCATTTTGGGAGCAAAAGAATTGACCGATTAAAAATTGTTGTATCCCGGAAATGATGTATTTGGGACGACCATATCATTGAGTTTGGCAGTTAGGAGGGTATACTCCACGCTCTCATATGCTTTGGCCACATTCAGTGTGACCAGCACGCAAACCTGCTTAATTCTGCGGGAAAATTGAATTCTGATCTCCAAGTCAACGTGAGTTGACCAAATAGAGCAGCATGGGACGGAAGCAGATTTGATGGGGAATAAGAATATTTTCTTTAGAGAGGAGGAGGAGTAAACGGCCATGTAAAATTCTCTCTGCACTAATTTGACCAAGTTGCTAGTCAGAGAGATTGGACGAATCGGTGTGCGGGATAGTTCCTAGAATAGGGATATTAACTAAGTAACAATTTTCGCAATTTTCCAGTCTGGGGGGTCCATGATTTTTCTGAAGGAAGTATTGGCGATAATGTAACAGATCCTTAGGTGATTCCTCCGGAAGGAAAAACTTTATCCAGGCGGTAGAAATACCATCGGGCCCTGGAAAAGATGCCGGGAGAAGTATGATGATATACTATGTCTTCCATCGTCACCAAAGAAAAGTATGAACCAGGGTCTATTTCAAGTGTATTGGAAGCAAATATTGCAGTAAACCTTTTTTGTAATTCCTGAGACATCTGTTTGGGGTAATCCAAAATTTCCCCTGGTTTCTCTACAACTAAAACAACTGTACTTGGATTACCAGTACTTTTATGGTTGCGCAGGAATGCAAACAACGCACGACGGTTTTTCTTTTCTAAAAGCGTGGAAAACGACTTTTATAGAACTCCTCGTTCGACACAGATATAGTTCGGCGGAAAATGGCGGATCATCAAGTGGACCGGGCCGCCACGTGCAGAATGGAGGTCGGTGAAGAGGCTCGGCGCGTGCGAGTGTGAGAGACGCCGGGCAGCAAGCAACGTTCTGTGCGCCGTGTGACGTATCCGTTCCTCACGCATGCGCAGCACGGCTCTCCAGAAGCCACGAGAAACTGCTCAATCCATCTTCTCTTCCCCATTACCCCATCGCTTTCCCCAACCAACTTTCTACCACTACCTCAACCCATATTTCTACCCTTCCGCTTCCTTTTCTTTCCCTGCGATACATATGTGATGCAGGCTGGGAACCTATTTCGTCTCTCACTCTCTCACTCACTCACTCACTCACTCACTCTCACTCACTCACTCACTCACTCACTCACTCACTCACTCACTCACTCACTCACCTCGGCCAGTGTAGCTGATGCTACCGAAACTTTCAGCAGATTGGTTTACTATATTACACACTGCCACCAACTTCGTGGCAATAAAGCCGGAGTTGTAACAAAATAGGAGTGCATACTAAGCACCGGACAACGTGTTCGAAACATTGCAAGTGCTCGTGGGGCACACTGGATTGCTTCGTGGGGTGCGCCGAGGAAAAAAATTCCCGCGCCTTCCCGCGCGAGTAAATGCGATTGGGGGTCGACGCCGACAGGGTGGGTAGTTGGGTCGTGTTCGTTGGTGTTGGTTTGGGGTAGAGAGAGGAGAGAAACATGCCCGGCAAGTGCTCGTGGGGCAAGCGCGCATGCGCAAGCAGCGCGCGCCCTTCCACGACCGCGCTGCTGCTACGCCGAGACCGCGACGGAGCGAACGGGGATACGACGCATGCTCTGAGAGAGAGGAGAGAAGGAGAGGCGCACCTCGTGGACGCGGAGTGGACGCCGTGCGCAGGAAGAGGCGAGGCTAAGAAATGCTCTGCATTTAAAAGAAGCAGTAAGTCACACAGGGGATTAACGTAGGCCTACGAGAGGCGTTGACAAGCAAAGACTGGGGATGTCAGGCTGGCTAAAAGGGAGAACGGCGGGTGTAAGTGGGCGGAGCAGGTTGGAGCAGCGCGACGTCGAGGTGGATGACTCGAAGATCGTCGGCGTTTGGGGATCCGAGCTCGAGAGCGGTCTTTGGCGCCTTTCAATCCTTGGCCGAGGAGCGGCTCCCAATTATTGACAGGCTCACGTAGCTACGGCCTGGCCTGCTCCTGGACGATCTGCTGTCTGCTGCCAGTCGTCGTGTACGGGCACTTGCTGGTTGCCTCATCCCCTCTAGGTGCTGCCAACTGGCGCCCGATCGTGAGCGGGTTCCGAGGGGACCGTTGTCTGCGAGGACAATGGTGCGTCTCCCTCGTCGACGTCACAGCACGCACGACACAGTCATCGCCGCCACGCAACGCCTTGCCTCGCGTCGTAGCTAGGAACCCCGACGTCCTGTGGACAGCGCCTGATGGAACTGAACAATTGGCGGGGAGTTTCATTTATATTTTATGTAGGAGCGGTATTCCGCTGGGCTATGTGCATTTGATGAAACCTTGAATTGTAATTGGCTCTCGTGTGAGATTTGTTTTGTAGTCGTTTCTTTTTTGATGTGCGGTGGGCCACTTTTAAGTATATATGTTTGCTTATTCCGTCTACAAGCGCCCTTGTCTGCGTACTGGCACTCTATATAGCCTCAGTCGCCACCGAGCCTACCCGACAAAACTCTGCGAGGTTTTTGCTGACAGCTTCCTAATGTTACCTTGGACTAACACAAACACAGAACTGGTCGTTCCGAAAAATAACGGAATAACAAGATTGAAAAAAAAGAATAAAACATATCAATGAAGCCTTCAATAAAACAAGAATTGCGCAGAGCGGTAAAACGAATTCTTCAGCATATTGCCGCGAACTCTTCATTGGGTTTGTTTGTTTATGTTTTGTTTTTACTGCCCGGCCACACCCAACTGTGTTATCTGTGTCCCAAGTGAAGCACGTGTTCCATTCTTTATTTTTATGTCGCGCGGGTTACCTCATTCTGATACGGATAGCGTTTCGCTCTAACGTCACTAGTCTCGAATAATCTTCTTTGATCTACAATTTTTACATGTAAATCGACATGTAAATCGACGGTAAGAGAAACACTCGCGCCGAAAGATAAAAGAGTGCAGAGGAGACTCCACGGTATACGAATCGCCGATGCTCGCCCGCACACGTCACTTTGTTGACGGCGGCTTCGCCGCCTGTGTATTCTTTGAGTTGTTAGGGGAGCACAAGTTCGCTCCAATAAACGTGTTTTTCTTTCAAGAAAACTGCGTCGTCTTTGGCTTCGTGACAATGTGGCTGATTTGAGGTGTAAACGCAGAGTAAAACGAAGCAAGAAAATGTTTCCAGCTTGAACTTTGGCGTAAGGTAAATCGGTTGACATCTCTCCCACATTTCGTATTATATTTACAACAGAAGTTAGCGCTAAACGGCGAATTCGTTCCTAAACGTCAAGTGTCACTTCTCAGTGTAAGTGTAGAAGAGGAAGTACCACAAGCCTTGCTTGAGACGTTATCGCGCGCAGATATAAATTCCGGCGTCTGAGTGTAGAATGAGTGTCCCGCGCTCTCCGTAATTACGGGAAGCGTGACCAAGATTTGAAGAATCCTTGGTTTCCTGGGATAAAACCGGTGGTTTCAGGCGTCGAGCGCTCCTAGGCCGCACGCAGGAGCATTTTTGCTATTTCCGCAATGGTGTCCCCACAACTTAAGCTTCCTTGCCCCCTTTCCTCTCAACGTGTACATCTGGAAGCGTGTCGTCAACAATGTCGCCTGGACGATTACACGCTTTTTGCGGTGGAAACACACAGTCGAAAGAAATCAAAATTGCCTTATGTTTTGCGAAGCTCTCCCTCAGCAAAACAGTCCAAAAAATGAGCACATACATAAATGCGGTAGATCTATGAGGGTGGCTCTTTGGCAAACGTGTTTCGCTATCAAGGATATCCGCCGCTTGCGTGGCTTTGTCAGATACTTGCTGAACTCAAGTTCAACATTGTGATCCTTTTTCAATACGGCGTTCGCATCTTTTGCGAGAAAAGAGCTGATGCAAAATCAATTAAAACCACCTACAGTGCCTTTCGTAAGAGTATTGTCGGCGCCAGTGATTTTGTAACTGTTTGCAGGCTAATCAGAAATCTGCAGAATGACACTGACAGCAAAAGAATGTGTGCAAGTGACGTGCTCTCAGAACTTGCTGTCCCGCTCAGCTGCAGGAGAGCGGCAGCAACTTGACTGCAGCACATTAATAATAGTGATGACACAATAATGCCTCTCCAACGATCTAATCTCAAAGAGGTACACAGGTCGCCTGTTTCGGGAGAATGGACGAACTGTGGTCCAGATGGTCCATAAAGTTTCACGCATTTTCTTGTGTCCGACGCTCAGATCCTGGTGCGCTGAAGCACCGTTAGCTGCATCTGGCTCTAATATATAGTTCTGTGTGACTGGAACATCCTCTAAACTTCCTTTGCTTCTGGTATGTGCACAGCAACATTTTTGTTAACACATTAAAACTACGGTCCAAAAGGCATGGTGAATCATTGTTCACTAAAGGCGTCGGTTCGCTACTTTTGGTAAAAGTTTACACTGATCATCTTATGATCCATGGGAGTTACCCACAAGACAGAAAAAGAACAGTGGTGATCATAACCAAGTACGGTACACACGTATAAAAAAGCTGCGCCACCGCTTAGCGACAAAGCGTGAGAAAAAGGCAGATAAAAATTGGCTCCAGTCCACGCTGTGAAGGCGGTTGGAAAGCAAAGCTTTAAGCGACACCGACAACAATGCCGATACGACGTCACTTCAATTCACACACGTGGCTCTAGAAAGAGTGAAACCAGACATTCTGCCAGCCGTTACCTGGGATTCGCGGGGCGGTGTTTCGAACGCAGAAGCGTCGGCACGGCCGGGCTAGAACGGCGGACGCCGCCGCTGTAGCCCGGCCGTGAGTCAGGAGAAAGAAAACGGAGAGAGCGTCTATCGACGAATGAGGCAGCGGAACTTAGTCATTTTGATTTGCTAGCTCGGGGCTACAGCACCACTCCACACAAGCGCAGACAACGAAACAATTGGGCATGTGAGGTCAGTTATTCCCATTTATACCGATTGAAACGAGTTATTTTAGTAAGTTTGAGAATTGCGAGCAAGCTGAGGAAACTTTTATAATCGCTAGTTGTCAAAAACCAGTTGCTCCTTTAGCATTTTGTAATACCGTTGAAACACAACCGAATCGGCATTCACCAATTTAAAAAAAACAGAGTCCATTCGTGGCAAGGAGTGCGTTTCTCTAAAGTTTCTCCAGCGGCCTGATGTCTGTTGTGGTCTCGGTATTTTAATTTCACGGCCCGCAAACCAATCCCTAACGTATTTTTGTGTATCACAATTAAATTCCGTTTGGTCCGGTTCCCCAGGAGGTGCGGTCGAACAAGTTAATCAACCGCGCGAAGGAAGTTCGCAATGGACGCCGAAACAGGCCCAAGACAACCGTTAAAAGCAGACGACAAAGCCGACGAAATGGTGGATCTGGCGCGACCGCCCAGGAGAGAAGCTCCAGCGCTTGGGGAGCGCTGCGTAATTTGCCGCACCATTTAGAGTGTGTGCTCCGCGAGTGAAACCGTCCATGGCTGCCCAGTCCGTCTACCCCTCCCCTCCCCGATCGCCACCGCCCTCCACCGCGTCGGTAGTTTCTTGTCCCGCACGCCACGAAAGAACCGTGGCTGGTAGGGACAGAAGCTTTGTTTTAAAAAAATGATAACCGAGAGGAAATACATAGTCCCTCAGCAATCTTCGTGCAGTGATAAATAGTAGTCCGGATGGTGCAGAAATCTGGCTACAGAGGCCAAACCAAGGTTGTATTTCAGTTTTTCCCGATCGGACCCTCTACGAGAAACGAAAACAATAAAATGAAATTAGAACTGCATACTACACAAAGAAGAGCAAAAGAACGGAAACAACTATTGTAGATAAAACAGGGGCGGGGTGCAGTAGCGCACTCCGCTTAGCATTCCGATGGCTTCCTTCCTTTTTGCTTTCTTCAGGGAACCTTATGACTCGTGGATATCCATAAAAAATCACTCACTTGGACCAAAAGGTTTTTGAGGGGGAAGGGGGGGGGGCTCCACCCCACATACGACAGTGCGTAATTGGTAATTGGACAAATAAAGCTTGCAAGGACCACAGTTTGATTTCAGTAGAAAAGGTGGAGCTGGCCTTTTGCCTATGGCTGAAGAATACGCACTGAAAGCCGGAGAATATTCCACAATCTTTACATATCGCGGGTAAATGTTGAATGTTAATCTTTCATGATCGCGGGTAATGTACAAACGCGAATAATTGTTAGACTTGCCAAAGCGGCTCAGTGTCATTACATGTCTTTCGAGATAGAATCAATAAGACTAAAGCTATAACCGTTTGCTGTATTCTTTCTCCCTTACGGCATTTCTGCGCTGGGCCAGCGATAAGCTGGAGCGAAAAATTATCGAAGCATATTTTCAAAAATTCGGTGAACATCGCATCAGCAAAAATTCATTTTCCTTTTAGGGAGGAACTCTCAACTACTGATAAGCGACCAGAACGTAATTTGCTACACAATGTGTGGTTGATTTGTAGATACGGATTCTTGTGCAAAAATATATTTCAGTAGAGGTTGCGCCTTTTCAGTCTTGTTTGGTTCTACGCGGGTTCATGTTATTCGCCCCTTTAAACTCTTTTTACTTATATAAAACGAACTGGCAGACATCAAGTTTTTGTTGTTACCCCCTCTGAAGACGACCATGAATAACATCGTACGTGAATTCTTTACGCATATGACTTCAGTCCTAAACAGTTGAATGTGCCAAGTCAAAAAAATTAGGCGCACTGATCAAGTTTTCTTCGAGTCCAATTTCCGCAAAATTTTCCCTGGGACACCTTTGCATTGAGAGAGGCAGAGCATTGGCAAAAAATCTGGCCGAAAAAAAATTACTTTTTTTTAAGCGTGACACGTAGACAGGAAAAAAATTACTACTTCTGGACCGTCGCAATATCCAGCGTCGGTATAAAACACATTTTAAAATTTTAAGGACGATAGTCTTTTTGGGCTTTTGGGCAGATAAAATTTTGGTCTGTCTGTAGGTTTGCCTGTCTGTCTCTGACTCGATTAAGCCACCCGGCCATAGTGAAGCAAAAGCTGCCCGATCGTTTTGTATACCCACAGCCAAACCTAAGCGCCCAATTCCGGTGGCAATGTTCATACTTGTCAACATTGTTGAACAAGAAAAAGACATTGGGCAAATATAAGGCAGACAGCATACAGACAGTCCATACAGAAGTGATTTGTAGTGTTCCTTTGTTTAAAAAAATGGGTGCTTGGTAGTTGCGGTAGCTACATAAACTGTAAAAAAAAAATTACTCGTCGCCTGCTGCTGCTGCCCGCGCTACTGTAGCTCTTCGGGACATTTTAAGAAATCAAGCTGCGACAGTAACGAAATGTTCCACGAGATAGGTTGCCCATTCCGGTTGGAACGTCCTTAGAGTAGGGCAACGTTGTTTTATAAACGTTGTTGTAGGGTGCCTCGATTCACGCGAGTCTCCGTCATACGGCAGCGCTGGCATCGAGGCACCCGACCCGGAGGAGTGGAACACGCTAGATTTCAATTGACTTGAGCAAACTTCTAGCGTGTTATCTTGGGAGGGACGTGACCGGAGAGGAACAGCATAAGGGGTGAGCGGAAAAGAGAAGGGAGGCGTTTCCTTGGAAGGGTCGCCAGTCGACTACGTCTTTCGTCGAGATTTGCAACGAAAGATTCATATACGGGGCCATTTTTCTAACACCGCCTAAACGCATCAAAAAAATGGTAAATTAGGACGCCCAGAAATTACATTCCGTATTTTGGTAAGGTTGGAACAGTTATTGGGATCCCGTGAACACAAACTTGCCTAACAATCGCCGCTGCAGCTTAGTTGCTAAGGCGTGAGCCTGTTGAGCTAAAAAACGTGGGTTCGATTCGTGCCGTCGTGGCTGTTCTTTTTATCGAAGCGAAAAGCGACAGCGCCGGTGGAACGAGATTTTCGCGCACTTTAAACATCACGAGATAGTCAAAATTAATTAATAGCCAGCCACTGGTGTGCGCCTCTCCGCTCAGGTGTAATTTTGGCGTATTGAACGCACAAATCAATCAATCAATCAATCAATAAATCAATCAATCAATCAATCAAACAATCAATCAATCAATCAATCAATCAATCAATCAATCAATCAATCAATCAATCAATCAATCAATCAATCAATCAATCAATCAATCAATCAATCAATCAATCAATCAATCAATCAATCAATCAAATCAAACCTTGCTGAACGTATGAACGTGCATTATTTTGTTACATCTTTTAAGAGCCAGGCACCCTCATAGTGCTTTTGCAAAGTCACACAACAAATTTGGCCGCTATAGATCTTTCAGTAGGACCCCCAAATGCAATAGAGCCGATTTGAAAACAAGAGCTAGAGAAGTAACTGTAGAACTAGCTATCGTCCGCAGTTACACTAAAATGATTCTTTTCCGCACTGTAAAAAGGGGAAGGTTTGTTTCCAAGGAGAAAAAAAAATGAAGAGAAAGCATCATTCGCTACCACCCAAGAGAAACGTCGGTATCTTGATTACAAGACGAGCAACGCAAGAGTGCGACGCATAAAGGATGCATCAACTGCATTATCGAGCTTCCGAACCGCATCACTACTTCAATAGGTGTGCTCAAACGAAATAAAAAGGTTCTGTTTCTACATATTTAGCCAAATTAGAGGAAGGGAGAATTTTCCAGGCCGTTTCATTACCAGACTACAAGGCGAATGCACACGTGCTCTTGGGAGCTTGGAAAAAACAAATAAAAGAACGAACAAAGCGTTAACCTAATCCCCCGAATTAAGCACAACACGAAAAATCATAAGACCGGCGCGGCATAAAACAAAAAGATACGAACCAGGGGGACAAAAGCGCTTCCCGTGGTCGGAATCTATGAGAGGTCCTGCGCGTTATGAAACTGGCTTTTAAGCGATTAGCATAAAGCCGGTTTTATAACGCCAGTTGAAAGGTGAGTAGCACAAACGGCGAGTTCGCGAGGCCTGTTGCCACGGGTTGCAGCGCCTGCTAAACCGGTCCACTTTAGGGGAGATGTGAAAGTCCTGGGACAATACGATCCGGGCTTGCCAGTCAAGGAGAACTTTCAGCGGCAAGTTCGCAAATCTATGTGAGGTGCACCAACCGGGTCTCCGATTAGGAGAGAGGGGCCGCCAACTCGGCTGTATCTGCAGCATTGCACCTCCAGTGGAAGCTGCGCCAACGTTTTAGGTGTGTTTATTATTCGGTGCCGCTAGTTTTTATAGCGTACATGCTTCCCACTGCTGGGGTTTATGTATCTTTACTTGTCATTTAGTATAATGCTTCTTTATGAAACGAGCGTCCAAAGACATTCACTGTCGGGGACAGTTTGGTACTGAGCACTCAAAGTTGAGACTGGACTTTGTTGACTTCGGTCATCAGCCCCTAATGAGGGATCTGTTTTTCGTTACCCGGGACAATCTTTGTTTCGATTTTTCTTTTCTTTTTTCATCGGCTGAGTGATTCCACGGAGCTGCGAGGCGGATAGTAATGCCCAGCAGTAATTAGATACTGACCTCAAGTCCCATGTCGTAGGAGTTGGTCCCCGGCCCCCTATAGCGTTATCACTTGTTAGTGATTACATTACATTAAATATTGATGTCTTAGGCATAGATAGGTTCTCAACAAGAAGCATTATTTTGTTACTGGTCCCCCGAGAGCAAACTTTGAGTGCACGCATAGAAGGCCGAAGTATTAGAGCTAATGCAGTGAACTTTGCCACTTGCTTTATCGATACTCATTGTAACTCTATTTTCTTTGCAATATCGGCAACCGCCCACCGTGGTGTCGCCTTTCATGACAAGCTGACGTTATTCCGGATCTGAAACTTCCTACGTATACATTAAAATTTCCAAGTAAATCCACCTGTACCAATATGTTTTCCTCTAGATTATGTCATTTCATGGCCGTCCATTTTGAGCAGGTTTTTCTGCCCAGCAAAACACCGATTCCGAGTAGAGAAAACTGATATCAATAAAAAAATTACCGCATATTTTCTCCTTTCGTTGCACATGTCGGCGAAAGGCTATAGTCGAATGGCGCCCTGCCAAGTAAATGCCGCCCTTCTCTTTCCTCGCTCACCTCTCATGCTGTTCCTCTCCCATCTCGTTCCTCCAAAGATAACACTAGAAGTTTGGTCAAGTCAGTCTAAATTTGTGGAAATCCGCTGGTCCAAATCGGGGGCCCAGATGCCAGTGCTGCCGTACCGCGAAGACGCGCGTGAATCGTGGAACCCTGCTACAACGCCTACCGAACTGCGTTGCCCCACTGCAAGAGCGTTTCAGGCGGAACGTGGAACCTATCTAGTGGAACATTTCGTTGCTGTAGTCGTTTGATTTCTTAAATGCCGCCAGGAGCTATAGTAGCGGAGGCAACAGCAGGGGACCGGTTTCTACAGTTAATGTAGTACTTAATTTCCTATCGCACAAACCAAGCATCTATAAACCTTTCAACAAAGCAACCCTGCAAATATCACCTATTTATGCATTTCCTGCCTCAAATTTGCATAATGTCTTGTTTTTGTTTTACAATTTTGACAAGTATGAACATCACACCAGACTGACTTTTGATTTGGCCGTAAAGACTTGCGCAGCTTCTGACTTTCATGGTGGCTTTAAGAGAGTTTGTTGCTGGGCTTGTTGGTGCATATTATAGAAGAAACCAGCTGAACATGAAACAAGCTAAGTGTTAACAAAAAAGTGCCACCCTGTCACTTTTTTTGTAAAGTTTCTTCTAAACTTGACTGAATTCAGCTGGACAGACATACACATGCGCACTGTCTGCGTATATGTAGCCGAAAAAAGTCTATGTCAAAAATCTGGGTATTTTGTGTTTTGATAAACAGTTTAAATTGCCCCTGAAATGTATTCCCCAAGTATTTTGTGTTTATAGGTGGGACTGAAAAAATTCTTTGTATGTTGGCTTTTCCACATTACCTATTCCACAGAGATGGGCAGAGGGAGTGAGAACAGTTAAACGGCTCTCAATCGTGCATATTAACCATGTTTTAGAAATATTTCGAAGAGCTCTACTAAGATGTTTCAACTTGTCCTAATTAGGTTGATCATAGTGAAAGCTGAACATGGAACATGTCCAAGGACAAGTATTGTTACAGAAAACCGGAAGTGTTAACGAAAATATTCCTTAAAAGTGACAATAACCCGCTAATAATATCCCCTGTGAAAGCAGCCAAGGATAAAAAGAACTTTGAAAACAGAACCCACATTTTGTTCAGCAAATTTCACAGGGTAAATCTGTGTTTTCTTTTTTGGGGGGTTTAGTGCGGGCATGATCAGAAGTGGCACAAGGAAGAAATGTTTCGAGAAGTACAATGTTTATGTAATATTATTCAGTGGTGTATTCTGCGGTTCTTCAAGGAGGGATGTAATGCTCTTGCACTAGCTCCAGCTCCAACGAAAACAAGGAGTTCTTACTAAATGGTTTTTAACGAAGCCAGAATTTTATTACCAAAACTGTAAGTTAATATTTTCGCGAAAAAACAGTTCTTTTTAAAACATGAATTTACACATACGGCCTCATCTGGGACATGTAAAAGAGTGGCTCTCGTTGTGTGAGCCCATAATCACAAGCAGAGCCTTTATTCTGCAGTTGTTTGTGTAGGCCCTTTTCTATGTCCTCCCTCCTACCTGTTTCAGTGTTGCTAGATTTGACGTGAATTTAAAGCAATTAACTTAGCCCACTATTTTGAAGAAATTTGGTGCCAGCACAAATCTGTGTTTACTTTTGCATTCAGCATAAATATTTTCTCCAAACGTGCCCACACGCTATTCGTTTAACCAAAACTTGCCGTCGGTAGCGGCTTGGATTAAAACGCGGAGAACAAGTCGAAGGCACTTAAGAAACATGAATTTATAAAGCGACAACCCTATTGTTTGTATCCGCTGAAGAAAGAATAAAATATCTTTAACCCGAGCGCTTTGCAAAAGAGAGTGGTCTGAAAACGTGTAGGCTGTATTGGCCTAATGTCTATGTATACCCAAAGAAAACAATCTTGAATGTCCTTTGAGGCAGCCTTTGGGAGATCTATTCGAAACTAAAAACGCTAACAGGCGGCGTGTAAATTCGACGCTGTAAAAAGCTTTCAGTTTTATGCGGGAATATTGTTTTCGCAGATTCAGCGCCTACAGACATATATACACAACAACATGAATTGCGTTGACTAATCTTCACTGAGCTTGACTAAGAATGACTGGTGTGGCTCGAACAAGAACAAAAAGCAGTCCACCCGGGTTGGTGGTCATGTTGGCTCACGTTACGACCTCTTCAGGCCACGACCTGCCAGATATTCAAAGGCATTACGCAGTTAAGCTGCACTCCTCTTCTCGCATAAGAAATATATTTCTACACACTTTTCAGCAGTTTAACGAATCTTGTTTATATTATGTTGAATCTGCTATTGTGGCTATATTAATCTTGCCGTTTCCACCGCTATTAGAGGGTATTTTATGGACTAACGGTAGGACGGCAGTGCCCGAATCGTACTGTCTGTCCCCTTTCGTCAATTTCCTGAGTGGCCGGCGTTGTGTTCTCAGCCGGCACTCGTGACTACCCTTCAGTGCCCACTTTCAATATGGAAAAAAGTGGAACACGTGTAAAGTTCATGTAAGATACCCATGCGGGAAAAGTATGAATCCCTCCATAGGGAGCGCCTAAGCCTTGCTCTAGACGGGCGCCTAAAATTGGATTTTTTTCTCAATCTAATTTTTCTCCTGCGTTTTTTTAAGTATTTGGGATGTCTATCTTTTTCATCGCTGTACAAATATTTGATTTTTTGTCCCTGTAATTCTTTCGAGATAAAATTAAAAGCAGTTTGATAAAACATATAAATTCTCGGTACTGATTGAAATTCAGAACGCTTCTCCGTGTAACCTTTTAAAATTCGAACACTCAAATTGCAGTATAAAAATTTACTTTTCACACTCCGGGAAGACATATAGATAAAATTGTCGCAAGTATAGTTCAGTACAAGTTTTCGCAGGCGTCTCGTAGAACAATACGAGACATTTTCTCCCCACACCCCAATCGTACCGCTCAGGCTGCTAGGAGGTAGCGTGCGAGAAATTGCGCATTTTTTATAAACAGCGCCAACCACGCGTAGAAATTTCAAGTACATGCCGGCTGAACACTGCGGCCAGTGCTCGTAATGTAACACGTTCCGAAGCCTTTATGAGGCAGTAAGTAGACAAATTGTTATATGTAAGACTGTTATTGTTTTATTTTAGATTTAACAGAAATCATAGTAACATGTATGTGTGGAGTACATTTTGTTGTATATTATAAAAGTAAACTATTTTACAAATTGTGGAATTTTGCCCACTGGCGTGAGCAAATGCAACGCATACGTTCAGGATTAGTATTACGAAATCCTTTCTGCTCAAGAAATTTCCATGTTCTTTCCTTCAATGTTTAACGGACAGGCCGGCAATAAGGGGTATGTCCAATTGTTCCAAACCTTTTTGTTCAAGTTTCTATTTCGCTGCACAGCAAGGGTGCGCTGGCGGTAAAAAAATCTGTTCCTTAAGTTTCGGTGACCCGCTTAAACAGGTTTTACGGGAGGATTCGGCTGTTGTGATAACATCGGACAGTCCTCAAGACACGCAAAAGTTCATTCCGACGACGTGCAGCTCCGTGGATGTGGCTGCTGAGTGAGGGCCAAAAGATGCACACATGCTAAACAGCCAGTCTAGCTGCATTTTACCGATATTGAATATGCAGCGAAGACACTTGAGTGCGCAGCGAAATCTTGAGAAGACGGCTCTCTTAAGTTTTTTTTTTTCGCTTGATATGGTATTGAATTAGCATGGGGACTACACTGCTGCTCGGTCTGGTCGCTAAGCGAAGGTCTGCTCGGTCCACGAACGACCCAATGGCTGCGCCGGCACTTCGTGATGACCGGGCCGCGTCCGTCCACGAACTCGGCGGCGCGGGTAGTATGCGTGTCAGCGGCGCCACTCAGCGGGCTCGATCAGGCGCTGGCCCTGGAGGTACATTTCCGCTTTCCTGTTCTATACGCAGCCATATATACGCACTCGCGCACTCGTTCGGCGACAGCAGCTGGAGGCTGTCCAATTTTTGCCTCTTATATGCTTTGGCGTGTAATCGAAAACTGGCAGTATCTAACCACAATGCTAGAAATGTGGTGCCTTCATTTGCTGTACGCGACCGAAAAGACTGCGGGGTTGAAGTGCTTACCCAAATTAAAATCACCAAACATGTATATCTGGGCTACGCTTGCACGAAATGTTTTTTTGAAAGGTGCCCTGTCTAACAAGTTCCTGTATATTGGCTGCGGTAGCGCGTTTGAAACAGTCATATAGCTTGCAGACCCATCGCAATTCTGGCTGCATATATGTTCAAGGCTTACATCGGACTCCTGGTAAATACAAAGTAGTCTACATATTATAAATGAAATGCCCACACCAAAACAAGCCGTGGTATATCTTTCTGGCCCTGTGGGAGTTATGCCATTATCAGCATATTGCTAACATCCCGGTCTTGGGAACTTTATTGCACATAAAATTAAACGCACCCACCGAACCAACCACCGCTATTCTCAAAAACGCGTGTGGGAATTGCCGTATACTATAAATAGTAAAGCGAGGCTTTCAGCCCTTCAAGGATGTCATCTGTACTCTTCCCCCAAATCTTCCTGCAGGAAAGCCAACTTTCCTTGAAGAGGATTATGATAAGGGGGAGGGGGTGTGAAATGAAGGAAAAAAGCTTCCCGTAGTGGGAATAGAACCTAGTTCTCTAGCGTTTAGAAGCCGACGTATACCTTACTGTGCCGTTTTGGCACGTTCTAAAGTGTTTGAGAATGGAGAAGTTTGCATAGACGTGCAAAATTAGACCGTAAAGCAATACCGGTATCCTCATAGCAATCGATCATAATTAGATCAGTCTCCGCTCTAATCTAGGTTGGTTTTATAGTGTTGAACTTGATTTCGGAAGCTCTCGTGTCACCCCAAGGTTTTTGCTTAGACACAGGGGTAGTTGATGTTACCCGAATTTTACTGTGAAGAAAATTCTCCTGTATGGTGCCGAAAATTTAAAAAATTGGGGCCAGCAAGGGGTGTCAAAAAATGTAAAGCATTTTGCCCTAGCGAGGTTCTTTTTATATATTTCAATAGGCCACTTTGACCATTGTACCGTAACATGGTGGCGACGGCGCTGCGAAGCTGCTGGTGAATCTTCTGTTAGCATCACCCATGGCTGTAAGTGCAACTCAATGGGGACCCGGAAACGAAGCCAGCGCGCAGCCTGAATGAAGGTGAAGGCAAAGAAGTCGCTCGAACAGAGACTGGCAATAGCTGTGCCTTGTGCCCTCTTTCCGCACTGCGGCCGCTGGTTGAAATTGTTTGAAAATAATCTTCAATGCATATTGAGTGTACATAGCTCCTCCTCATGCCGTTTAAAATAATGTACGCGTGTACTGATGTATTTTTGTATTTTTGTAAGCCGTGTTGTCTCAGTCGCATATTCTTTGTTGTTATTTATTTGTTCCTGTTGCCTTTTGACATGCTTTTCGTAACAGCGTCTGGTAGAAGGGACGCCACCCACCATACCTGACCGATAACATTCCCCCGCTGCGTGTGTCCAATTCCTGGGAGCAAGAAATGTTATTCCTGCTCCTCCGGCAACTTCATGTTGCGTGCGCCTTTATTAGCGAAATCCCTATTACAGTTAAGGGGTTCGGTAAATGAGTGGTTTTAATTTGGATAGCTTTATTCTGTTTTCTAATTGCGTAGGAATTAGAAGGTTGTGTGCACAGCTTTTTGCCACAAGTAGAAATGATACATCCGGCTTTAATTTCGCAGATAAAATGAACGGATGATCACGGGCGTCATTGGTTACATTTCGTACTTAAACAACAAGCATAACCATTGTCGCTCAACGTCCAAAAGCATACTATGCGCACGAATGCCGTCTGGTTACTTTTACAAAAATCAAGATACGTGAGATTTCTTTCAACAAATATATTGTACAATACCGCGTTTAAATGTTCGGAATTGCAGACGGCCGTTAAAATGGTGTTAGAAACACAAGTTCGGAGTGGCGCTTCGATAACACAAACTATGTTCGAATCTGTGGGCCGGTACTGTAAACCGGTAATTATAAATCATGAAAGGGATCGGTAATGCATTCGGAGTATATATATTCGGAATGACTATGCATGGTGTAAGTACAACACTTGCATGCATCACTCTTATACAATACAGCTCGCATTAGGTGGCCTCACGCGGAAAAATGAGACAACCAAAAACCAAAACATGTTTCGTGGCGCCAAAATTAGAAATATGTATATGTTTCCAGTGGATTCTTTTATATATATACCGTAAAATCCCGAGAGATGCCCCACCCCCGAAAAATAACCCACCCCTGTTTTTGGCACGATTTTTCGTTTTTTTCAAGAACACCAAAAGATAACCCAGCCCTGACAATAGCATCATCCCAGCCGGGGACGACGCCCGCGGAAACGAAGTTAGCTAGTGTGGGTAGAGTGCGATAACCGGTCAGAGGAACCTGAAACCCGGCTGGGATAACAGGTCACATGATCTAAAAATAACATGTGCACGTTTAGGTTGGAAATGCAGCCCGCACGCATGTAGAACCGTAGCGAAATCCCGAACCCGAAACGCGACCACCACGCATCCTTGAACATTCCGGTCATTCGTCTTTCGTCGCGAAGCAAGAACGGAAGGATGCGGCAAAGCTTCATGCGATACATTTCTCAACTTTTTTTTACTGCACACCGAAAGTTAGCCCATGTCATATTTTCACTCGATTTGCTCTCAATCTTAGGTGAGCCATATCTCGGGATTTTACGGTACTCAGTCAACGTGACTTACGGCAGACTTCCGTGACTAATGAGATATCAGGCTTAGCTCTGCGACGTACGACGTACCAGTCAGTGCCCATGTGAGGAAACGCTAGTTATTCTACAGCAGTTGGGCGGCAAATGCTGTACTTATGCCTCGCTTAGCCATGCCGAATATATTTTCTCCGTATGCATTCCCCAACTTTGTGCAGGTTTCTCATTAGGAAAGCAGCCATATCCAACTACCGACCTGCAGAATCTAACCAAAGCGGGTACCATGCAGTTTTTAGAAACAGATCTGCAGGTTTGTTAGTGAAGGTATGAATAGGCAGTGAAATTAACTGTTTAAATTATAGTGGATATGTACACATTATAAGCGGAGCTCCACTTTCGGAATTCTTGCAGTCTTTTTACGCACCAACTGCGCCCCCGTTACTATTGGGCTCACTGTAATGAAAGGCAGCGAGAAATAGTATATTTAAGCCGGAAACCTGTTACGGGTGCGAAGATGTCGAAACAGCGGAGTTTATTGTTCTTGCGTTGATGTGCAAAACAGCTTCTCTAGCGAGGAATACAACTTGTCGTGCCGTGCTTTGTACCTCCGTGCATTAGCCACTGAGCTTAGACGCTATGCTAAAGCTTCCCATTGGGCATATGGTAAGAAACAGAAATGTATGGCGGACTGTGTAGTTGGCGCTAAAGAGCCCTGAAGAATGTGCACGATGTGTACGTCAACAGCCTTTTTGCTGCCTTGTTTTGGTGTGTGTTTCTGTGTCAACGATATCGCGCGACTAACCACAGTAAAACACCCGTACGACCTGGATGGTTTGAACTATTGGGAGCGGGGTTGTCTCTTGAAGAAATGCTTACTGTAAGATGTCTTCTACTAGAGTATAATGCACGACGGTATACAGAAGCTGTTGTGAGTTTCAGCTTTAATGAATTGCAATCCGAATAATGCAAGTATCGAGCTTGCCACGCATTTCTTGATGCGGTTGAAAAATCTAAAGCATGAATCAATTCAAATGAGCACTTGATAGCATAACGGAGGACGGTATATAAGAGTTTCACCAATAGTTCAACAGAGTGCTTAGTAGCACACCTACCTTATGGTCTTAATAGTGCTCTCTTTCGCTATTTGGGTGCCGTTTACTCCTGTCATAGATAACGACCGTTCAAGAACAAGTGTTCTTTTTACATTATTATGTCAAATGCGCGGTGGATCAACGCTCCATTTTTATGTGCATGTTTTAGGTGGAATGTCGGCAGAATTATCCGGGATTGCCGCTATTTTATTAAAGTTTATACATGATGTGCAAAAAAGAGATGGATGCTCACACTAACACGTACGTTTTGGAGGTAGCGAAGCTGTACGCAACCTTCATGACTATCATGACGGTTCAAGTCCACAATGGCAGCAGATTTGCCTGTTCGCTGCTGCAAAAACCCATGTTTCATTCTTGTTGGTATAAGGTTTAGCTTCCTTCATTTTTTAAGGTATAATCATGGGTCATCAAACGTTGTGTGAGCATGAGCCCGTTTCACCACTCACGGTTGAACCGAGCTTCGCCTGCTTTGCTGGCGACGTATCGGCTGCTGACGAGGGGTATAGCCTGGGCGTTGCCAATATCGCTCACGCACATTCACCTGGTTGCGGTGAGCCAATTCGGTGTTTTTGGCCCACCGAAATCTCTAGGCAGTATTATTGGTGACCATGTGGTCCGTGTTGGCTCTCTGGACTCGTTCCTGTTCTCGAATCACAGCGCGACGAGCCTCGATGCGAGCGGCTTCCTCATTGGGCGTGCGGACGGCCTGCGGGCGACCATCCCTGCGTTTTAGCCGGCGCACGTCTAACACGCATGCGAATGACGAATGCACAGCCCTATATCGTGAGCGGAGCCATCTAGCGACGGGAGCAGTGGGGTTGCAGTACGTTTATTATCTGTTGACTTAGTTGTGCCGAAAATTCGACACGCAAGCGTTGTGGTTTTTTTTTCTAGTGCTCAGTTTTGTTTGTCCCCCCCCCCCCCCTCTTTCACTGTCTTCGCAATAAGTAAAGAGGTCCGCCTCTTGAAAGTGACCTTTGCGCAAGAAATACACCATTAAGAGGCTGGGTAAACAAGTGCGTTACACAATCAACACGTTCAAGCTCAGGATCAACGTCGGTACGTCCGCCTCCACGAGGGATAATTGTGTTGATTCCTACTTTGGAATAAGGCACCCTGCCATTCTTAACTGTCTTGCGTACTCATACCCAAGTAACCGAGTTAGCTTTCCAGCTATCCAATTATCTCGGTGATCTCAGGGCGCGTTTCTTCGCGGACAGTCTTTCGAGCTGTATCGCTAATTAATTAGCATTTCCTTTCGCTTTGGATGCCTCGAATGTTTATCATCGGCTGGCAGCAATGATTATTTTGGCGGAAAATCGGAACGCAGCATTTGCAGAAGCAATAATGAGAGAGACGACTAAGCATTTGTTGTCGTATCCAGCAGTTCTTGGTTTGTGCGCGGAGTAACAAAGGCATCCGAGAGAGAGAGTGAGAGAGTGTAAACAGATAAGCAGACAGCATTTAATGATTGTTCTCCGAAGTGTTCAAGGGGCCACTGCGCGTAAATATATATAATATATATATATATATATATATATATATATATATATATATATATATATATATATATATATATATGTTATAGCGAATCAGACTAGGCAATGAGGGGCTCGTTAGGAAGGACAGAAAATAAGGGTTGGCAGTCAAGAAAATCTCGGAAAGCATAAAGAGGATGTGGTAGGTCATTGAAACAGATAAGGAATTTGTAAAGCAAGTGGAGGGAAAAAAATACCCGCCGTTGTGGGATCCGAACCCACGACCTCGATAATACGCGTCTGGTGCGATAGCCACTACGTTACCTGCGAGGCAGTTCTCTCCCCTCCACTGCCTTGGGTATTTATCTCAGGTTAATTATTTCCTCGCCAGCCTGAGTACTCGGGGTAAGGATACCTTTTTTTAATCCCCGGGCCGTGACTCTAGCGTCTACAAGAGCGGTTTGGAGCGGTTGAGCAGCGTTGAATCTTCTCAAGCTACCTATCACACCAACACTGCCAGGACAGAGACCTTTCTTATGCATATAGCTGTACAGAGTGGGAAATGAGGGGTTCTTTGAATGGAGACAGAAATACGGGTAGGTAGTCAAGAAAGCCATAGAAAGCAAATGGGAAATGTGGAAGGCCATTTTATTCTTCTCGAAACAGATACATTTTTTTTAAGAAAAGATGCAAGTGGAAAAAAAATTTTACACCATCTTCCCGCGAGGGGAATCTATGGGGTAGATGCAACGCATCGGGGGTTGCCGTTGCGTTTCCGTTATGTTAGCGATGTCAGCGTGTGGATTGCTGTTGTTGTGTACCTATTTACGCAGCATGTTTACCCCCGATGCGTCGCATCTGCCCGATGGTTCCCCTCGCGGGAAGATGGTGTAAATTTTTAACCGAGCGCAAGCTGCGCGCTAACGCACAGCTGGCACGGCGACGAGAGCGAGCGCAGCCGAGCGCAAGCTGCGCGCTGACCGCGCTGACGCACAGAGGGTGCTGCGGTGAGAGCGGCGGAGCGCGCAGCTGCCGCGGCGAGGTGAATGGGGGAAGGATTCGGACTGCGCCGCGACAACGACGAGGGACAAGGCGAGTTAAAGAGATGCGTTGCATCTAAAAATTGCGCGAATCCACGGTGTGAATGTGGTTGGAAAGCAAATCTGCAAACGGCACCCACAACGATTGCCCATGCGACGTCCCTTAAATTAGTCACGTCGCTCTACAAATAGTGAAATCCAGAGATAAGCGACATGCACATAACGACACCCGTTATTACTTCAAAGAGATATTCCTGGTAAGGTTAAAACAATGATGATGCATGAGCGGTGGTTGGTTGAATTGTATTGGTTAGCACATGAGTGGTAACGTTTTTTTATAAAATAAAAGGAAGCTCAAACTTGGTGTTAGACGATCTCACTTCTCCATCTCTGCCGCCGCAGACGGAGGTGACGAGATCGGGGGCCGAGACTGTCAAGGAGGACGAGAAGAAGGAGGAGAAGGAGAAGGAGGACGAGGAAGCACTTCTATGCAGATTTCTCAACGACCCACAGTGCGGCCTAATGGAGTGGTTCTTTCTTCACTGGAGCCCATATGCAGTCCGCGCGGCCTGTGCTCTGTCCACCAACTGAATTTGAGTAAGCAGACAGGGGGGGGTGGAAAGCAGCATATCCCATTTCTCTTGTTGGGTATTTAACGGAAAGAGAGGAGGGTGCTGAGGGGTAAAGTCGCACATCCCGATTATGTGGCGAAGTGTTCCTACTTCTGAGCCATATTTACATAAAGCGTCGTAGCGATTCGTGGGCATTATGTGAAGACGCGTCGGGTGTTCGAAGGAGCCCGATTGTATGTGCCGTAGGGTAGTTTGTTTTTCTCTGGAAAGGTCAGGGTAAGGCAAAGGTAGGTTCTGTCTCTGAAGGCGATAATGCTGGGTTATGTCGCTGACGAAGAGAAGCGGGTGACTGTCGTCGTGAAGCTCCATAGTATGGGGGGTAAGAGCACAGGCTTGTTGGTGGGCGTTTCGTTGCCCTCCATGGGAGCGTGAGCGCGTGTCCAGATGCGCTGAATGAAACCGTTTTGGAAGTGGGCTTTTAGCACACGCAGTGCACGTCGGGACAGCCAACCCGAATGGTAATTCCGGCAGGCTTGTTAGGAATCGGTTACTACCTTCCGAACCTCTGGTTGAGTGAGAGCCAAGGCGATGGCTGCCTCTTCTGCTGCCATCATGTCGTGGGTCTTGAGTGAGGCACACGCAAGGAGGTTGGTTCTGGAGGTAGCCACGGTGATGGCGTACTACTGCCATCGATGTATGGGAGGCGTCAGGGTAAGTACCTGCATGATCCACACAGAGGGTGGTGTTGAGCTCTTTCGAATCCTGTGCTTGTCGGCGACCCTCGTCGTGTGAGGGGTTCATATTTCTAGCCAAAGGGAGCATCTTTAGTTCTTGTCGCCAAGATTGCGGGAGTAGATCAAGTGGAGTGATATTCTGTGCTGCCCAGCTAATCTGGTTAAGGATGCGGCGACCCACCGCAATTTCTGCTCATTCGGAGCTTCGGGATAGAAAGATGGCCCTCTATCAGCTCTTCCACCGTGTTATAAAGGCCCCTGATAAGCAGCCTCTCTGCGGATGCACTCAGGGGAAGACCAATGGCCTGCTCAACCGCCTTTCTAATCATTATATAAATCATCTTTATGTACTCCTTGCCGAGAAGAAGACAGTGGGTTGACGTAAGTGATTGTCGAGAGGCGAAAGCTTGAATTAATCGAAAGGTATCAGATTTCTTGAGGCTTCGCTTCTTGGTGGCAACTCGCCTGATCATGTGTATGATTTGATTGCAGCTCTGTGTTTGAGACGCGGCAACGACAGGTAACTCTTGGTGTTGTCCTGGAGATGTAGGCCCAGGATCGTGACTATGGGGTTGGAGTGATGGCGTGGCCATCAAGGAGTATTAGAATGTGTTCCTTGATGTATCGTTTGGCGTGAGGGCAGACGAAAATGAACTATGATTTTTTACGCGAACACTGTGAGCCACAGGATTTTGCAAATTGGTGTACTAGAAGTGAGATGCCATGCGTTGGTGTGAGCTTCCTTCAATTTTTGTAACTCCTTGCACACGCGCAAGGCGCGCACAGGGCCGCTAGGCGTGCCGTGGCCGGAGCGCACAACAGCGCGTGAGGTCGCGTGACGCTATCATGTGGCATTCAGCAAGAATGCAGAGGGTAAACCGCCCGATGTGCTTGCTGAGCGCGCCACCTGTCTTACCCGTCTCCGCGTGGGCTCGTAGCTAAATCGGCAAGACAACGAGCTCACGCTTTGTTACGCTATTAGTTCCAAGTTTGATTCCTGGCGGTACCAGTAATTTTTTTTATTTGTTCGCGGGAATTTTCTGCTGACACCAATGGTCGTGAAAGAACATTTGGGTGGTAGAGGTATAAAGCTTTGCTTTAAAAATGCCCGCCGGGTAGAGTCCAAACCCACCAGCTCCGCGTCTCCTGTTAGGATCACTTCGCTACCGGCGGGGCTATTCTCCCCTCCATTTTCTTGGGTATTTATCTCAAGGTAATTATCTCCTGTGCTTGGGGGTCGTAGCCAGCGCCACTCTGAATACTCGGTTTGAAGGGTACCTTCTTCTTCCTTACCAGACCGTGACTCGAACGTCTACGACATGTCGAGAGAGGTCGATCAGCGTTACACCCTCCTAAGCCCCCTACTCGAAAGCTGCCTCTTTGAGCCCTGGCCTATGAG
This sequence comes from Haemaphysalis longicornis, assembly GCA_013339765.2. NCBI lineage: Eukaryota > Metazoa > Arthropoda > Arachnida > Ixodida > Ixodidae > Haemaphysalis > Haemaphysalis longicornis. The sequence continues at coordinate 49,239 of JABSTR010001917.1, read as the reverse complement.
CTAACCTGGCCTCGCGCTCATGCGGCGAAGCCAGGTTAGCGGGAGACGCTCGTGGGGAGACGCTCGAGAGCAGTCGGTGTTTATTCAATTAGGTATTAATAAAATAATAATAAATCAATTAATAAAAAAATTATTGTACACCAACCGTGCAAGTTCTTGTTGCTACAAACTGGAAGGTGAGGGGTAGTATAAACCGAGCCTATACTTAGCCCTTCTGCGAAGGCCGGCAAGAAACTCAAGGACGGAGTTGACGCCCGTCTACAAGCGAGACAGCCGGTGAATGCATGGTTTGCCGTGGAACTCCAGCCAATGACCAAGAGACCTACGAGGATGGCCATGCGGGAAGCTACCACTGTTACCTCTGACACCGGTACGGGGACTTCCCACTATTCGAATCCGTGTATTGAGAAACTTGGTCGCGGCCACAAATTTTGCCAACGTATGGTATTTTAGTGCAACAGGCAACTCACGAATGAGTATTTTTTTTATTAACACGTGCTGCATAAAAAGCGAAGTGGAGATTCAACTCTTCTGCAAAATACGAATTGGCCATGCAATTTCTCCAAGCCCATCAACTAAGGCAGTTCAGCCGGATGTCTTACTTTGAAGTTTCTCCGTTTCCTCAGCAAACTCTGCTTCCAAACATTGATTCATTGTTCTTCGGCAAGCTTTAAGTGTTTGAAGACAACATTCCCAAAAATTCAAAGATAAATATTTTTGAGCGTCCTCTAGTTTGCGGCAATGCGAGTTTTTAGGAATGTTTTACAACTAGAAACTCTTGAAAAAGTGTTAAAGCTACTGTTAATACTTCAGAATGACCCGCAAGTACAACTGGACGTGCGTGCTGACATTAACGGTGGATTAGACCACGCAGCACGGTATTGCCATTTCAACCTAATAAGTCTAAAAAATAGGGAAGCGTGTACGAAGGAATCGCCAAACTTATAGCTTCGATTTTGATGCCTTTTTCAACTGAAGCACCAAGTAATTTGTGGGACCTATAAGTCGTTCACTGCTCGTTGTGCATGTGAGGTTTTTACTAGAAGTTTACTTTCTACTTACAAAAAATGCTGTTGAGGTTGATTAATCTCAACACTGATTGTCACATTTTCTTATTTCTGTTTTAAGCACAGGGGGAGCACTGCCTAACGAGAGAAACGTGTCGAATATTACTTGATCCTTCTATGAACGTAAAATTCTTGTTTTTACTGCTGTATTCCAGATATTAAAACATACTTTTGTGTGTTTTTCGGTCCTCCACATAAACAAGACTCATTTACGCTGTACGGCTCAATCTTACCAAGTTAAAATGAAACTTCCGGCACCTACAGATACCGCTGGAATGGCCGTAGATCAAAACAGCTCGTGAAGAAGTGCCGTGGCAGCGCTTGCGTAGTGCGAAAAATTGAGGCCTTCTGTAACAGCTAACTATCACGAGTTCTTGTTGCTCGGGTATTTGGGAATGGTAATGGTTTTCAATTTGTGAAACGTAGTTTCCCCATAGGGATAAAATCTGGCGTTATATACGTCATGTCTATTCCCTTAACGGCTCCGGTCTTGTCATGTGGATTTTCTCGCAATACAAAAACCAGAGGAGAGTACCAATTTTATGCCTCGGACGTGTGTGGCTTTGTGTTCGGTCCCTCCAAACATATCGGACTTCGGGGAAGTTGAAGCTCGATGTTTTTTGTATAGGACGATTCTGACCGTGACCGGCTCCGTAATACGAAACGTCCAATGGCCAAATGGCGAAAATGAATTGGTGTCGCCGTAGTAGGAAAGAGACAGATAAGTCAGGGGGAGCTTGATAAAGACATCAAATACCGGTAGCTCAAAGCATGTTGGCGTTTTTATTAAAGCCGGCGTCGTGAAAGGAGTTGTAAATCACACGGATGGACGACATTCCACATAGCCCTTTTCCGGAATTTTTTCTTGGTTAGTATTTTTATTTCAGCTTAGGATGATTTGTTGCTGCCCAGGTTAAAACCTTGAAGCCGGTCAAAGGAAAGTCAAAACAGAAAAGATGGGTTTCATTTTTCTTCTTTATTGCGCGCTTATTATTGCTTCTGCTTATTTTTTGTTGGCGTAATTATTTGTTTTGTTTTTAGTGCACGAGCTTATCGGTAGATAAGAATGAGCTTTGTCATCGTGAAATGTTGGGAAGGCATCCTCTCCTCCAGGAGAGAATGGCCACCGAAGTTCGGAGATGCCCACCAGCTCGTTTTGTAGCCTGTCTCTGCCGTTCTTTCTTTTTGTGCGCCTGCTGTACTTCTCTCTTGGCGTGTAGCGATGCGCCTATTCTCGGCGTTGCGTAGAATCTTTGCTGCCCTTAGTGTTCGCTATGACTTCTCGAGACAGAACAATGAGACGGTGTCTTCTTTGAACTTCGGCCCTTGTTTAGGGCAGTGGCAATTCGAATCTGCTCTTGGCCTGATTGTTTTGGTGGGTTGGAGCATTTCTAGAAAAAGGTAGCGAACATGTCACGTTATGTTTTTCAAAGCAGAGCCGCTTACCCTTTAGGTTCTGTTGTGTAGCATTACCAAAAAAAAACAAGAAAAACCACCGAGCGCATGTGAGCATGCGTATTGTGAGGAGTGCATTAGCTCGACCTTCGACATAACTCCGCCCAGTGTTCGTGGTGTGATATTTCGCTTGTATTCATCTCGCCAGTTTGCTTGCGTTCGCCCTGAAGTGAGGAGCCCAGACGTTGAGTTCGCGATGGCGGTGTCCGTGGCTTCGACGCGTGCTCTCCCGCGGTCCACTTTGGCTACAAATGTGAAAGGCTGGGGATTAAACATTCGGGACCTGCCATTTATGCAAACATTTCAGTGGCAAGTTTGGAAACCCACGTTAGGTGCAACTGCCGCGTCTCCGCGAACGGACAGGGGCCGCCAGCTCTGCTGATTCTCCAGTCTAGCACCACTACTACCAGCTGCGCCATTTTTTTTGTTGCCACTTCCTTTCTGCCTTAACTTCTTTTACGAAAACAGACGCCACGTACAACCTGAGCTAATTAAAAGCTAGCAGCATCAATGTACTAGGCTTTATTGAGCCACAGAATACTCTGAGGGCTTCCGAGAGAGTTGACCTGGATATCTCCAAATACCAGCTCACTTTACGCGTTCTGTAAATGGCAGTTCAGTGCTTAGAAATTTTTCGCGATATTGTGCCCGTATTTTTCAAGGCAGAATTTCGTTCACTCCTACTTATTCACTTCCCTTTGATGTAACAAAAAGGTTCCGCATATTTCGGTCTTACTCCTGTTGTGATCATGGTATCTTTTTATAGTGACCATTCATATAATTGCACCTCTTGCATCTGTAAATGTATTGAATAGAAAAATATCACTCTACCTTTAACCATTCAACAACAAGAGAACAAAGCATGTTGTCAAAGGAGTCTTTCATTGCCTTTCAGTTGAGGTTGGTATGCAAATTTTCCCATATTTAACATCAGTTTAATGGCCCATCCAAGTATCTTTTTCGCGAAACAATAATATGAGAAATGAGGATACCATAGTACCTCACTTACACGTGTCCCCGTGGCTCGTATTTCCAATAGATCTCCACAACGACTAATCAAGCTGAGCTAGTGCGGAAATTCGGTGATGGACTACGCCGAAAATAAAATCCGACTAGAAATGGACTTAACACTGGAAATTAAGATGTCTTGCAGTGAGCAATGACCCGGCAAGGATGGTGTTTTCCGGTTACATCAAATGTTCGGCGTCGTCTTTCCCAAATTTTAACATGCACACTCGGCTTATTCAATTCCTCATTCTTTATAGTTGGGTAGAGACGCATTAGCGATAGGTTTTGGGGTGGCATACCAATATATTGTGCGCAATATTTTGAGCAAGGAAAGATATTTGCTAATATTCTTTGTCACCTGTTTGGCGTTTATTGGAACAATATTGCAGTGTGCATACCCGAAAAATTGGTTATTTGTGTAACAATTGCCGTAGTTGTAATTATATTCAGAATTTTGTTAAAAGCAACCTTTGTATGTCTCGGAGTTTTTATTTTGTTACAACATGATTCATACCATTGCGGCATTGCGGATATGTGCACAGCTTGTTATCTTTTATGCACAATGTTTGAAGCAACAATTTACAAATGACAGAGAATAGTAAGGATGTTCAAGGGCGAAGAAACAGGTCGTGTCCTCGGCGCAGCGTCTTCAGGGCCCTTAAATTGTGCTGTTTTTAAAGGCGCAATAAAACTAATACAAGAGAAAAGATTAGGTAAATATTGTTTAAACCATTTGCGAAAATGCATGCCGTATTTAGCAGTGACCATGTGTTAATTGCGCAATCAGTGAATAAAACAACATCAGCTTCAGAGCGAAAAATATTTGAACGAAGAACTTACCAAGTAATGCAAATCCAAAGTTCATTAAGCAAGATAACTAGTGCAAGCTGATTACCACTTGCAATGGTTACCACTTGCCAACGAGTTACTACGTTTTTTTGTCAATTGCTTGTTATATGAAACATGCTTTTCGAAAGTAGCCATTTATACTTTTATTCTAGCCTAATGTCTTGTATTTATTTATAAGAGAGCGGAGGGAAACGTCAGGACGGCTACCTGATTTTGGCGTTACTCGTCAGCAAATCTCTTGAACCATGGTGGTTCGATCTTAACCTGAGCGAGAATGCTGCACATTGACAAAAGGTTTCTAGTTCTCCATTTGTTAAACACTGTGGTTTTCACGGTGAAGGTAACTTTTATGTGTGCGCATGCTTATGCTGCTCTCCTAAGCAGTCTTTCCGTTCATTCCTTCGTCCCCTCCTTACCCATCATACCGCTTTACCTAATGTGCTTCATGATCTTACACGCCCGCAAGGGGTATTATTAAAAGTTCTCGTGTGTTTGTAAAAAACAACGACTCTTTTTTAAGAGACCAATGGTTAATCTGCGAAGCTGTTCGGTCGCGAAACAACTGTAATAGCCAATGTAAAAATAAAAATACTCTCCCAAAATCCAAAATTCAAACGGGAAATGCCCAAAGCAAAGTGTACTTTAACTAGGCGAACGTCCCACTTCACATCCACATAGCCCAAAGGCGAAGCCCAACCGTGCCTAGATGATGTCTTTCATCGTCGCTTTCTTTAGGTGTGTATAGAGTTGGGTTTCAGGCAGTGCTTTTCATCATCTCCATCACTTCCCTACTGTGTGTTTGAAGTTGGCTTTCCTGCAGTGGTTTACAGTTGACTTTCCTGCAGTGTATTTCATCATCATCATCGCTTTTCTGCAGTGTGTTTAAAGTTGGCTTTAATGCTGTGCAGTTTGCTTGGACACACGACTTCGTTGGTTAAGTAGAGAAATCTTCGCTAGAAGGCCCAGCAATTTATTAAGAGGTTTATTAAAACGCCGTATGCCAAACCCTGCCATCCAAGCATGCCTACACGCACGTTTGTTAAGATGGACCCATCGAACTAATGCGACCACAGTTTTTGGCTGTTATGATTTCTGAGTTTTTGCGATGTTTGCCAATTCAAAATTGGTAATGTTTTCCCACAGGGGAAATGTGAAAGCCAAGAAGACCCCCTTTCAACATATTCTATGAAGGCCTGGAACTCACCGGTTGGAAGGTTCTTGAAACTCGAGGTTAAAGCACTACGGACATAAAATTTTGTGTTACGCTTATTTCTCAGCAATGGGAGCCAACCCTCATAGCATTTAGCATATGGCGCATAGCTAATAGTTTTTAAGAGCGTTTATAAAAATAGTTGATAAAATAGTTTATGCAGCGAATAGCTTTTAAAATATATTATACATATATGATATTATTTGAATGAAACGAACACCGAGGCTTCCACCATGACAGAATGGCGCTCCCGACACCAGCGTTCTAGCCGCACCGCGACCGCTTTGACGCGCGCGCGTTCAGACCGCTAGTGGTCGCACGTTCCTGGGAAGCGTCACGTTAGTAACGAAACTGGAAAGTGATGCACGAGTGGGAGCAGCGCGCCAGCATTCGGCGCTTGGACTAACTCACGGGAGCTCTAATACTGGCAGTTTGGGGGAGGCACTCATGCGTCATGCGGATTCAGATGTAAAAAGGGTATCCGCTTCGAGCTTTCTTGTGCGTGCAAGTATTAAAATGTTCAAAATATTGGCACCGGGCATAAGTGGACAATTTATCATGAAGCCATAACCCAATATAGACAACGACCAGGGCTTGCGGGAGCAGATGGCATGGCCTCCTTAATGGTTCCTTCCAAATAGTTCATCTCATCATGTAAATATATCTCTTGATCAATACATGATTCCTGTAATCTGTTCTTCCTTCACGTACCATCATGTTATACTTAATGGTTACAGTTCAAACATTCCGGGGGATATCTTCGTTTACAGGGGGAGGATTTGACATCCTTATCTCAGCTTTTACAATATATGTCAGTATTCTTTTAAATTTTCTGGTGCACACCAATGGTGGCATCCTTCTGTGGTTAATGTCTTAAGTAGAAATTATAGTCGTTGGTGCTTCTGAACGAATCTGGGCGAGGAAGTCTTTGCATTGCGGACGGACTCCAGTAACTTGCCGAAGAAACGGTATCACCGTGGCCGCACTTGACTCGGCGGCGCAAGCGTCACTTAGACCGTCAACGAGAATGTGTTCAGCTTGTCTTTTGGCAGGAAACGAAAATTCAATGAACGGTTAGTTCGAAGGCTGTCTTGTTCAACGCTACTGCCACTGCCGCTAAGGGTTACGAAACGTGGGGCGAACACCTGTTGTTGTGTTCTAAGACACCCTGGTTGGAGAAATTACACAGCTGCTGTACAAACGCGAGTAAAGTCGGGGTAGGATGGAAACGGTGCTTCGTATAAAAATGTTTTCATTAAGGGTCCCTGATTCCAAAACGTTTCGGGCCTTTTACAATCTCATGTGATCATGTGTACCTAGCTCTACTTCTTTCTAGCTATGGTCCCTGAGACCGATAGAGATACGGACACATTTATCGGGGAAAATCCTACGAATTGACACACTAGCTAACTCTGCTATAGTTTGGTTACAAAACCCAAGCACCCCTTCATACCCTATTAGTTGAAGTACAAAACAAACACCGAGGCAGCAAAGAAAACTGTGTGTTGTGTTGCTGAGTAGAATACCAACATGCGTTGGGGTCTTAGCAACTGAAGTTGTATATTTTTATTTGTCTGGTGTAATATGCTGAGCAACGTGATCCTCGAATATGACGAAAGTCTAGCTGCAGTCCAAATTTTTATGTACATAGTTAGGTACTGTGAAGGAAAGTTTGACATCCACCTACATGCAGCCATACGGCTACCAAGGAAAGCTATACAGCTTTCTCGGAAACTTCGCAGTTGAAGAAAAATTTGTCCTGGTCCAGGATTGGTCCTGGTCCTGGTGCTGGTTGGTAGCCGCATGGCTGCATTTAGGTGGATGTCAAACTTCCCTCCACATAAACTTACTCCACCTTGGGGATTTCCCCTAATAGTTAGGTACTGCATGACGCGTGGTTGTAGGAATTTGCTAATATGAAGTAAGCGCCACCTCACACTCCACAATGCCGTACAAATACACAGTAATTACAAGCGTACTTCCTCTTCCCTGCAAAAAAACATATAAACGAGGATATCGCCAACTAAACAAGGGCCAATAAACCTCCTTGGTGACAGCCATCTGCAGTCTAGTGATTAAACTTGGAGATAGGACGTCTGCATTAACTCATACGTGACCAACGGAAGCACACTGAAGTGTGTGTTAGGTGCTTAACATAACACCTAACATTAAACGTGCTTGGCGTTATCCTTTTGAAAACGCATTGAACCCCGCATGTTCCAGGGCTCACAGTAACTTTTCTATGTTTGAGATCTTCTACACCACACCTTTGGCCACCAGAAGACCACGTAGTGAATACGTTAGTGCCTAATTCGATTTTAAAGCGAATCTTGAACCACAATGCATATTGTATTAAATGTTCGCAGCGTTGGTGGGATTCTCTAATCTTTAAATCAGTAGTTGAAATTTGGTTCGCCATCCGTTGCCGTGCTTTATAAAAAACGCTTTGAGCCTTGTTAACAAACGCTCCCTTAATGAACATTCAAAGGAGAGTGTTTTCAAATTGATAGCATGAAGTGAACTTTGCTCATACCTTAAGGAACATGTTCACGGCTGATATGATGCTAGACATGCTTAGAAACAAGTTAGGCAAAAGTTGAGTGCAGCCGAGTAAATGTTCCTATCGGCCCCTAACTTCCACGAAAGAACGCTGAACATCGATAGCATCGTCATTTGCAATTAGGCACCGCCACTGGAAAGCGTAATGCCTTCATGCCTTAAATAAGTTGTCCATTCTATGTCTATTCCAATGGACGAATGTGCTCGCTATTTAGGCAGACAAATTTAACAATGTTTTTCTCCGTGTAGAACTACTTATTGCGAGTCGACTTAGCGCCCCCACCAATACTATATGCGGTTCTTCCCAAACTGTGGACCATAGAGGCAAAAGAAATAGCTCTACAAAAAAGAAAACGAAAGAATATTTATCTGCCTACGCTGTATTTTGCGATGACCGCAGGCTGAATACGAACGAGAAGCATGAACGACGGAATAAACAAGTATTTAGTGACGACAATAGCGACGATAGCGCGAAAAAGGGAACTAAGAAAGCGTAAACGTTTTTACCCGTGCCGACATGTCGAGACGTGCGCTTGTTATCAGTGCTAGAGGGCCAATAATATCAAAGAAAGTACAGATTTTTATGAGGAGAGAAATTTGAAGAAACAAGCAGATAAAGTGGATTACAAGAGTAAATTTCCGGGGAAGGAGGGGGCCACCGTTGTGCCGTTTGATCAGGACCCCAAAGAAGCAAACTGGAACAGACTATAGGGTGAGAAATTGTAAAAGACCAGGATTGTTCGACTTGAGCTTGTAGACACTTACCAAAGCAAAGCAGTTTCAAAAGGGCAAAAACGTGAGTGGCGGTCACATAAACGCAGTTCTTCGGAGAGTAAAATGTTCGCTTAGTTACCAGACAGGCACCTTATGTATTTTTTTTAATTCGAAGCGACGCCCTTTATACGCGAGGGCAAAAATTCAAAGCAAAAGCAAAAAAGGTGGGGCTTCTTCAAGGGAAGAAAAAATTGCGCACCAAAGACAAAGGGTGCAGGATGGTGTGTCTTTTCTACGACCACCCTGTGCCCCGTGCAGAGGTCTTGTCCTTGATACGCAGTTTTTCCTACTCTGGAAATGCAGTACCCACTAGCCGAACAACATGCAGCACTGAGGTCGAGCTTGGTTTGAAAAAAGTGTTTTCAAACAAAATTCAAACACCGTGACACGTAATCGAAATACGGCGGGATTCTAATAACTAGCGGCTACTCCGAAAAAATTGTTAACGTTAGCGCACATTCGGACAATGCGGAAAAACAAGAAAAGCATCTGAACAGGGTTTGATGGAGTGGATAGACAGCGGGTTTCACTTATAAGATTGCGGACAGATACGACCAGTTAGCGAGGTTGCTGGGAACTTTGTCAAAATGGGAACTCCAAAGCCTGTATAGAGTTTCTGAATATCCATTACTGAATTCTTTGTTTAACTTTGCAGCACCGCACGTGACCACATGGACAGCCGGCCCGACAGCAGCCTCCGAAGCTCATTTCACGGGATCACGACCCCAGCAGCTGCCTGTTTGCCCTCGACAGTATCGGCACTTTGAAAGGCGGCTATTGCACCCGCGGTACCGGCGTACCCTCCTTATGCTCTGGTGTTATACTTACCGGGACATATCAGCACGGCTCGTGCTCCTAATTTTGTGCCTCGCGATTTTCTGGACTGCAAAACCGGACCTTTTCAAACGGAAATAAAAGTGCTTGCTTTGAAGCAGTGTTTACCAGGAGAAGGCATAGTGGTTTCAGTTAACTAGACAGAAGCCATGCGCGGGCAAAGTATTTATAAAAAATGAACAAAGTCACCGAATACTTTAATAGTATTTCACGGTAGGGGCCAAAGTGACGTATCCACACTATTTTACCGGCTTTGTTCGTCACAACAAGTATATGAGATAGCTGTTTGCACTTCCAGGACAAGAGTGATTCAGAAAAAGGCCCCAAAAAACTATCCAGATCCGCTGGGCACTTCAGAAAGTTTGTTGAAAGGTTCTGGGACCTAGATATTTTGCATACTTTCTTGCATAATAAAGTACGTGAAGATAGCCTGAAAGTTTTTTTTTTCAAAATATCATTGTTGAGCTAGAGAGCAATAAAAATTGGGCATGATATCGCGCACTCCCCTGTTTTCCTGTGCAGCTTATGGTGTACTGTAAGCGCAGAGCGTTTGTTGCCTCGCTTGGAAAAAGAGTGTTGTTGCTGATCGTTCGTTCCTCTTGGACATCGCATTTAGTCGAGCATAATAGAGGTTTGTTCCGCTAGTAGTCAATATCATTTTTGCAACAGTATTAACCAAGACCAGTCGTTGAATCTTCCTAACTGGTATGAATTGAGGAATAGTAAGGTGGTTTAGATGAATAAAGTTACATTTCAAGAAAGCCTGCTGGGAGTTCGGCTTGAAAAATAATTTGTACGTTCCGACTCCGTGCTAACAGCTTCTGTAATGGCGCCTTGTAAAGTGTAAATCAGGTTGGTTAAGGACGGCCTCACGGTTGAGCATTGTTTGTCATTGAATTGCTGGTTATCAGCGCTCCATATCGCCACATTCATTCATATAGCCACAAATAAATATGGCGATAACTTGAAGAGTGGCACGTTACCTGTATGGTCGGGTAAGAGTTTAAATAGGGAATTCTGTAAGCGTCGGGGGTGGCGCAACCCCATTTCCAGATTGCTAAATTACTGTGAGCTGTGAAAGCAGTTGCGTGCGGGTGTAGTTTGGGTGTAGAACCTCGTACATTTCTAGATACAGCACTACAACCAAAAGATACGGCTATGAAACGGCGAACGCCCATACAATGCTCTATTGAAGCGTTTGATGCTGCTAGCATGAAAATTTCAACTTGTTCAATTCGTAGTTATAAAAATTACGCCAAGGAGAAGTATGGAATGGTAACGTTCGGTACTTTTCTGAGGTAGGCTGTTAACCGTTTGGCTAGGACTTCCCTTCTTTCGTCTCGGGGCTGCAGTCGACCGGAGAGACGCAGTGAGCAACTAGAAGACATCGGACGCGTATTCTGGTTTATCTGCGTTGTTTTACCGAAAATGTGAGGCTTAGCCCCCCAAAATTGATAACCCTTCACGGAAAGTTGCGCAATGTGGCAAAAATTTGGATATATTTCTGGCACAAATGTTCAAAAGGTGTCGGTCGGTGAGTCGCCGCTTTCTGCTTGACTTCCACGCGCTTAGTTCTAATGCCTCATTCACGAACACGTTATACGTATATGAAGCATTAAAAAACAACACCGTGTTTAGTTGGTTTCTCGAAGTCTTGGCAATCGGCAATGGTGTTGCCATTTTCTCGACTGCACCGTTTGAGGTTTTACCTTTGCGGGTACGTTATATCCCACCGGTCTTCTCCGATAAATCTGGCGTTAGCTACATTTCTCAGTTAGAATTCTTTTTCTGCACGAAAACGATTTGTTTTTTATTGTTTAGATTCTCGTAAAACCATTTACGTGCATCAACATTTGAATTCGAAGTTCACACAATTGTGTATGCCGAATTACAACAGATATTTCGTTCCTCACTGGCTGATATGATGCAACAAATTGACATTCAAAAAAATTAGTTAATATTTTTTGATTTTATTTTAACAGCTGTCTTATTAGCCCGTAAAGCACTGTACTTGCGCATGGATCGCTATATACGCCAATAATAAACCCGAAACAGTCCACAGCGTGTGTGCTTGTTTGAAGCAACATCCGTAGAAAAAATTTAGCCTTCAGCCGTCGGGCGCTGTAAGTTATCGCACCTGAACCCTCTATCTACTCACCAATTAAGTGCAACGGAGTATTGCTCAAACATTGCGCAACGGAGTATTGCACAATTACGTTGGCATTTACACCGCTCAAGTATAGTGTGTTTAGAAAAATTGTTCCTTTGTGTTTGGAACAGCTTGTGCCTACGTCTTTTGATCAAGTGATTCTTTTAAAACCCCAAACTACGACACCATTTTCACCCACATGTTTTTCGGTTACTTTTGTAGAAACCAATGCCACAGACCAATTATAATGAGAAAGGACGTTGGAATTCTCGGCTACCTCATAATAGTTTGAGTCACCTATGCCCCAAACATTCATTACTGTGAACATGACTTAAATTTGTGCGCCTTGCTAGCTGTTTTGGTATTCCGCAAAGGTTTTGCCTAAACATAGTTTGTGATGACGCATTTTTTCACCTGTTTGAGTCCGGGCGGTGAGTCGAGTTGCGCACAAAAAGGTACGATAATTTTAGGGGCGAAGCCACTGGGGCTGTTGGCGTCTCCCGTCGTCGTCGGCGTCATCCTAATCGTGGTTCGTCTGATGTTGTCACGGTACTATAACACAAAGAAACTCGTTTACGCATCGCGCTAGAACGCAACGCGTACTAAAAAAAACCGGGACACTCGCTTACGCGTCGTGCTTGAAAGAGAAGAGGCTTTTATAGCAAAGCTGTATAATCTCTACCGCCTCCTTACCCAATGGTTTCATCTCCATTGGCAAAAACGCTAAGGCGCCAAGAATACACCTATGCACTGCATGCTTCGTCCCTCACCAGGTTTCACGTTAGTAGAGATGGCCCGGGACTTTTTTCTCCATGGCTGGCCTAGCAAATACTATTGTGGTTAAAAACAAGGCATGCTTCGTCGCGCCTCAGTGTGGCTCACAGGAATGGAGCCTTCTTCTTGTGCTCCTAGTAAAAACAATGTTCTGGCAAATTACACCGGCGTTTTCCTAATTTGGATAGCAAAGTTTTTGTATTTGAGATTTTCTGCACCGGCTTGGTTATTAGGATGAGCTCGCACTATTTATCGCATCGGCCGCACTTTGTTAGCTTGTGCGATGTCACTGTATCGCCAGACACTGCTAACAAAAAGACCTCAGTTTTAATTTTTATCCCACAGAACCAACGAGCTGAATCTAGCTCGCACTGGAAACCCTATTTCTCATCAACACAACATGCCGCAGAGGTTCTTGGGTCGTATTCCTGGGTGGGAACACGATAGGCCTCCCTTATGTTGCAAGATTCCGACAGAAGAAATTGGTCCTTTGTAATCACCACACCGAAAAGTGAAATTTTCCGCTCTCGCTACCAACGAAGTAATTAGCTTTGTAGCTAGTGGAAAACTCTAACAGAAGCCCCTGAGGTCCGCTAACAGAGATCCCAGCTTTAGTAGAATTAACGGTGTCTCTGACCGCGGCGGTTAGTCTAGAGTTTTCCTCGGGCGGGCCCACGAAGTAGGAATTCTCAACGGTGGTACGCCCATGGTGCTGATTCAACCGACACGCTATTCCGGGTCCTGCGATCCACTTTCTTTTTTTAATCCAAGCAGCCGTCGGGTTTCTACGGAAGACAGAGTAATTTGTGGGTCAGAGATAAAAACAGCGCAGCCATCTGAAGTAGACTCACGATTGAACTTTATGTTGTGTTCTGCAAATATTGAAAGTGAAATTGGGCATCCGATCAAACCACAGAAGTGAAACAATGATTTCTAAATTTATATTCAGACAGAAGCTTGTTACACATGAACGCCAGTCGGCAGTAATTCCTTAGTCAGCAATGTAGTCTCAAATAATATAATAAATTTACAGGATGAAGTTCGGTCAAATTGCATGTCCTGCAATTGACAACTAAAGCAACTGTGTTATAGTTATTTTATTACGGCGGCCAGTGGGCCAACTAAAGCTGTGTGATAAAGCTAACGTTTCTCATTTCTGCGTCAATAATAGATGCACCATGTGTGCAACAATATTTTGTCATCCATTGCCTTTCCCAAATCGACAAAAAATAAAGCGCGGGGCTGTGCTGGCGCTGCCTTCGCTTCAGTGTCGACGTTACTGGAGAAATGACGAGACGAAGCGCCTGGCCTTCTGCATCTGTAGATGCGCCCGTCGCACGCCTTTGTCGCGAGTTTTGTGACTCGCGTCACCAGTACGTGCTAACCTTCCATATGAATACAGAGGAAAGAAAAATGTTAGGAGAAGGGCACGTACGTCCCCATTTAAAGCCAACCTTTCATTTCCGTATTGATCACTCAATTGCCCGAAAGCACACCGCAAAAAATCCAACTTTCTCTCACGATGATGATGCTTATCAAGGATTAAGTGAAAGCTGTCTCAAAGGCGAAGTGTTCTCTGCTCCTAAGCAGATGTCTTCAAATTCCAAAGTCGCCGTCCGAAATTTGAACCTTTACGTCCAGAACTCAGGGCAGGAAAGCCAACCTACACATCGGGTTTCAACGGAGGCAATAGAAGCGCCCCCTCTCGCACCTCCCCCCCACCGAGAAAAAAACGCTTCCCCTGGTAGAAACAGAACTGGGTCCTTCACATTATGTAGCCGAATTCTATACGATATCACCCGATACGGTACAATGAGATTGCGTTGCTGTCTTCGTCCGTCTTCGACTTTTACTCTGCTTGCGTGAGATACAGCTCCGTGTTTTTATAATCTGTCACTTGACAGGTGGCTTAATTTTTTTGCAAAGCCACTTACGCCGTGTCAAGACGTCTACTGGGTCACATGGTAAGAACATGGAATATATTATTCCACTATAGATAGGGCGCACTACTTTTATCCATTGTTCTCAGCTGCCCCTCGCCTTCCCCGCCACTAGTTCAGTTCTAAGAGGTGATGGTTACGGACTCCGAGGCACGAGGACACAAAAGAAACCTGTCCAACCTGGAAAATATGTCGCACCTAACTTGTCCTTGTCTTATAATCGGTTACGTTCGTAAACACCAAAAGCTCGTCGGAGCGCCGACGACAATGAGCGCTTTGTTGATCGAAATCGAGCATTCGGCGCTATAAAAATCAAGCTTCACTGTCCGCGGTCCTGTAAGAAATAACGTAACTTCCTCAACACTTTAACCAATGCATTAGAGACGCTATGGGCCTCTCCTGATTATTGTTACGTGCGTGAGTGTGAACAATTTATTGCGAATGAAATTTACGGCAACAATATGCCGATACAAGAGGAGAACAAAACAGCTACAGGCAGCCATTGTCGCTACTGAAGGGAAGAAGTGTGGCCGCTGAGACTGTTTTACTAGTATGGGCGTTTGGCACAGAGAGCTTAACGGACCGTTCATTCGATGAACTTTAAATAACCTCACGTTTTTTGTACGAGAAACCGCAGAATCCAATGATTGAACACCTATTATTTTCTAATCAACTCAAATCAACACTTTCTTAGATTATAATAGATCACATTGCAAATAAGATATTTGAAACTGTCCTTTTCCCTGATTGTTCTCTTTCCCACTCATGCGGGTTACAGTAACCTAATAACTTCATTTCGGATGCAAAGATGAATCACTTACATTTTGTTGTCTTTAAAATCTTTGCGCTAGTTTATTCATCCACTAACTATAAGCCGGGAACGTGCGCTGTTCTGATGCGAAGAATATTTATGCGCTCACAGTACGAAAGCAGTTTACAAGTATTGCACTTCACTTTGTTTTAAGTCTTGTGAAAATAAGCGCAGAGTAAATGTGAATAAAACATCCTCCCTTTAGAAGTATAGCTCGTTGTAGTTAAGTAGGCATTCTTCCAAAGTAAGTTCCTCCCATCCCTAAAACCAGGCCTCTAGCGAGGCTTATCATGCGCGTTGCTCCTCTGAACACTGAGTGCACTTGTTGGTTAAGGACTTATCCTCTTGTGCTGCCTGAGCGCGCTTAAATAATAATGCTTTTTTTAGGGGAGGCATGGGTGGTGCGCGTGCCTAATAAACCGTCAGTGTGCTTAGGGATTAAGCGTGTGCTTAACCCTTTATAAATACTCAGCACCCCGGAATTGCCCCGCACACGCGTCTTAAGAAATCTGAGATTCCAAGTGCAAAATGCCGGTAGTGGAAGGAAAAGATTCCAGTATAGATTTCAGACAACGGCGTGGGGTCGACGATGTTGTAGTGATGTGCGCTCTTCCGTGTTTTGAAATTCTCTGCGTGCTACGCGTGTTCGTATGTAATATTGTGCATAACATAAATTTGTAACTCCTTTTCGAAGGGAAGGGTTATAACCCTCGGCGCAGCCTCTCCCCTCGCCTAATCTCGCCGGTACTGCGCCTTCAAGGCGATGAATTACTACGCCGTTTCGGCGCAAGAAATGCATTCGCACTTCCTCACGATTCCCTTCGGGGAGGTGGGGGCAATTTTTTGTTTTGAAGCTGTTTTTAATGAAGGCAGGGGCAAGGTGCACGTAAAAGCTGGTAGCCAAACAAGAGTGAGGGATGACGGTATATCTACATTCGCCATCTAACCAAGAAAACCGACACGCAGTTAGCCTACTGTAGTAAATGCGCGTGACAGAGCTTTCGCTTTCCCATGCATGTTTGCTACGGCCTGAAACAACAAAACGCACGTGCGGTTAGTAGGAAAAAATTATGCAGTCATTTACGGTTGAAAGCGCTGTTATCTTCCTTTACTTTAGAACCGTCTCATCTCTCCCAACGCCTCCAACCTGCACTTTGAACTGTTAGCCTTCCGGAGACTAGTGATGTCCTTAATGGGACGAGCTGCATACACACAAATGCGTTTCAAAAGTCGTTCACTTATCTTGTTGTAACGGCTCAGATTTCTTTGCGTACTTGTTTCGCGGAGCTTCTCGGGCTTCTTTGTGTCTTTTTTTCTTTGCTTCTGTGGTCATGGCCAATCACCCTCCTCTGCGGTGGCCGCCTACCATAGGTAAGCCGAAATATATATTACATTACATGTGCAATAAAATATGCATAAAATATGTACATTACAGTATACATTGCATGTATTACATTACATGTATGTAAGTATTGCGCATATTTTCAAACGGGACTTATTGACACGCAATGTCTTTACAAGCGCTAAAGACCTACAAGCAAACACACCCCCAGTTCTGACTAGCAACGTACTTTGAACCAGCCTTTCAGCGATACCAGGGCATGGTAATTGCTCACGCACGTCCAAGACGTGAGATCGTGCCACAAGGGGAGGAAGCAGCACCACACTCCGCGAGGAACCGACTTCCTGGAGGCGAGAAGAGCTGCTTCGCTTGCCATCGTCGGTCGGTGCAAACGGGGCCGGCCCGGAAGCTTGTCGGGCTGGCGCCGTTGTCACCGGTTCATCGGCGTGTCCGGGGACCCCGATTATGGACGCTGTGGATAGTGTTCTGCGGCGTATGAGAGACACGGGGCAGGGGACTCCACCCTCAACGTAGTCCTGAAGGGTTCTCTTCTGTGGCCACAATCGCCACGCATTGCTTTCAGTGCCTTCCACCGCGAAGCACCCGGGGATTCATTCGGTCGTGTCGCGGTCCGGCGGCAAAATACGCTCTGTGGTAAAACCAACTTTCTCGGGAATGTTCTCCAGCGCTCAATTTAGGGAAAATACTTTGGAAAATAATCATAGTACCCTTGGCCGCAGGGACGATAACATAATGACGCCGCGTTTCATTTGCTTGTCACAATTAGTTTACCGGGGATTCGAAACAATTAGGAATTTCCGCACATGAACTTACAAAGAAGGAGTAGGGGTAAAGCTAGAAGACAGCTGTAGCTCGTCTTTTATGATAATCATCCTTAACTTATCAGGCAAAAGCAAAAACGCCTGTGTGTTCGAGATTTCGGCGCATGTAAAGATCTCCAGGTGGTCAAAATTAATCCGGAGCCCTACACTACGGAGTGAGTCACCGCCTGCGCTGCGTCGTCGCATTAAACCATACAATCAATCAATCTGAACTTATAAGGTGATCGACCATTCCGACGACTACATACAAGAAAAGTTTTGTCTCGGCACGTAATATGAATAACTAAAAGCCGTAGTTTTATTATAACATGACGCGGCTGCTCGTAAGCCATTCCAGCCGCCTTCCGAAGGGACAAACCATGTTTTTTTACTAGGGCAAAACTCTAGTCCTTCCTAGTTTAATTTCATTAATTCAAACACATGATAGACCGCTAATTAGAAACAATCAAGTTTTTTTGGCAGTTGTTGTACTACGCCCTGGTGAATGGTGGAGAGAAAGCTCTTTATTAGAGAAATCAGAGAGGTCTGCCGCCATGTTAACGCCGACATGCTACTCTGCGGGTACGGGAGGAGGGAAAAAGTTGCAATAGGAAGAATGTGGAAGGGAGAGAAGAAAGAAAAAAAAAGGAGGAAGCGTGTGCTTTGGGGACCGTCAGTGCGACACGTGAAAAGTCTATGGACGGTTGTAAAGTGCAAGGATGGTCTGGTCCTATATTCAGCGACGCCGATGTCATTGAGGTATTCAAATAATGCGGTTAGCACTTTACGCTGAGAGGAGGGAGATGGCCATGGTCCCAGAAGTGCTTTTAAAGTCAAGGAACTGTGGTTGAGGCACTCGATCTTCTGTGCGAGGTTGTTTCTTGCCTGATAGTATGTATGGGGGCACTCCAGTAAAATATGCTCGACGGTTTCTGGTGAACCGCAGTTGTCACAATAGGGGTTCGAGGCTAGGCCAAGGCGATAGCGGTAGGTATGTGTTAGCGCCACGTTGATTTTCGAATAGCAACTCATCGGGCATTTTATAGCGTGAGCTACACCTGCCGAGGTTGGTGGTGGTGGTGGCCTATAAACGGACGCATGCGCACTCCGGGAGATTAGCCAAGAAGATTTTTTTCATTAAAAAGAAGCAGATAAGACAAAACAGTACAGTCGAAGAAAGAATTTGGTGCTAGATTGAATAGAAAAATAGAAAAAGAAAGACGAGCGAGAAGGCCTGATCGGAATCGTTTTAGCACGGCAGACGAGCCGTCTCTGAAATGAAGGAATTGATGGGGTGACAAACATCCCCATTGCAGTGGCCTAGCTTAGTGCCCCCAAAAGGAAAAAACACTGGCGAAGATAGTGGCAGCCCAAGACGCCGCAGGGGAGCCTCCAGCAGCCTTCTTCGATGATGAGGGAATCTGTGGCAAAAAAGGAAGAAATCTTCATCAGATTCAATTTCATGGCGGAAGTGGCACAAGGGTTAGGTTGTTAGACCTGCCCGGTATAAATACCTTATAGGGGGAAGTGGGACATCACAACGAAAGAAGGTCAGCGAAACTTCGCACAAGCGAGTTTGGCAGAGG
Source organism: Haemaphysalis longicornis (assembly GCA_013339765.2). NCBI lineage: Eukaryota > Metazoa > Arthropoda > Arachnida > Ixodida > Ixodidae > Haemaphysalis > Haemaphysalis longicornis. The sequence continues at coordinate 30,060 of JABSTR010001917.1, read as the reverse complement.
CTTCTTTTCCAACAAAACCAGAGATGTTCGAGTTCCGGAGAAGTGGGCAGCCCATGAGCAGACACGTCCTCGGCCAACAGGTATTGGCGATAACGGGCTAGCAACACGCAAGCAAATGGTGGAAGCACCTCCACAATTGGCAAAGCCAATGCCATTTTTGCTCACTTACCGGCGGCTTCAATAAGGGCTAATCCGCAGAGGCCAGGCAGGCAAACAACAAACAAGCCTAATTGCCCCCACACCAGTGGGAATGCACGAGTAAAAAGTTTTAAACATGGGACTGACAGTTTCCGAGGAAAGGATCATGCACACGGAAAGGGAATCAGTGAGTACCATTAGTGAAGATTACGCCGAATCGAGTTTCAGGACGGCAAGAAGAATAGCAGGAAATTCTGCATAAACTATGGGAATATAACCTGGGAGTCGAAATGAAAAAGACATGTTCAATGCCGGAGAAAAGTTACCCACCTCCACTTTCTCATTTTTTCCCGGAGGCGTCTGTTGGAATAACCTGGTGCGATGGGTATTTAGCCTGGCGAGCCAGGAGAATGTTTTTAATTAAGTTGGCTGGAAGAAACTTAGCAAGTTTTGGGAAAATATTATGAGCAGTTTAGCGTGGCTCGTGGAGATGCGTGCTGCGCAAGCGCGGCACATGGCGGCCAGGTCCACTTGATGATCATGCGAGGGGTGGCCGCATGTTGAACCGATGGATCGTGCGTCGCAGCAACACCGACGTGCGTCCGTGGAACCATAACGCACAATCTCCAGCGTCTTCGCTGGCCTCCGTTCCGCACGTGGCGGCCTGGTACACTTGATGATCATGCGAGGGGTGGCCGTGTCTGGAATCGATTGCTAGTGCGTCACAGCGACACTGGCGTGCGCCTGTGGAATCAGCCTTGCTCTGGGTGATTAGGACGCTGGGCCGGAGCGACTTGAAAAATATACATGTGTCACATATAGCGTGTACCGTGTGTGTCATTGAAGCAGCAGTAAGCATAATAATCACGCTAATGCTAGACAACCAGAAAAGCTACGGAAAAACAGCTGAACCTCAACTCACGCTATGTATTAGCCTGACATAGCCGAGCTAAGCCACTGCTAATTTATTTTTCTTCATTTTGTAATAAAAACTTCACAGCTATTTTAGCAGCTTCGCTGCCCAATCATTTGCGGCGGGATAAATGTTGATATTTTCGTTGTTTCGTTAGATGGCAACTATACCCTCATTGCGACAGTAACGTTCTACCTGTTTTCCAGAAATTGCCACTCTCTAAAATGCCAAAACTGACCTAACCAGCTTTGTTTGATCACAAACCAGCCTTGTAACGTAGCTGGGATCCCCCTCAAACTGTAGGCACAGTTCTTTCTTTTTGCGCGGTGTTAATTTTTCCCAGTTGTGTGCAATTAACGTGCATTGAACTGCTGGCGTGGAGCCACCTTGAAAGAAAACACTAAGATAACTATTCATATCGAACCCACCTCTAAATTTTCTTTTGTGCTCGCAACAGTAACGTGAAGGTCCAATAAATCATCGTCAGAGTGTACACTGCCTCAAGTCAAACTCATAGACTATCTCCGATGTAATTATTAGATAACGGACCAAATAAATGATGAACCGAGCGGTTGTTTGGATATTGAATAATCGATTGATTCAGCGACCAATTATAGATTGAACAAACTGAACCTGTTGTTTTTTATTGATTGATTGATTTGGGCAAAAAATTTCAGGGAAGCTTACACTTACGCGCGATATTCGAAGGCGAAGTGTTTGTAGGTGAATAATGACGGGCACAACATTGAGTTTACTATCATTCTGGTGACGTGGGTTACTTCCGGGCAATGGTAGTTCAATGACCTTAGGTTGACAAAGGCCCGAGTGAGCTCGTCGTTTTGGTCAAAAATTCTTTATGGGTCACTCGGCAAACTCTAGGAGATGCTCTCGAAGCGGGACCTTTTCGTCGGCCGTGCGAACTATCCGCGCCCGGGCCATGTGAATCAATCGTCACGTGCAGCACCTGCGACATTCAAGTCGACGATTTTCTACCGCACAGAGCGCATGCGCGCGATGACACGAGCTGGTAGGAACGAGGGGTGTTCGCTATGACATGGCTTTCTGCTTCCCAGCAAGTGTTGCCACGATACGTTGAACGCTGAGTTTTGTTTGTGGCCAATGTTGGATTGTTTCTCTAAGTGGGTATGCTAAGCATGGCGGATATGATCTCGAGGTACGCGTGCACGAGCGCTCGGCAACCAGGAACAACAACAACAATTTTCTTGGTATTACTGTGTCTAGCCTCTCCAGTTTTCATTCACGTACGCGCCACTCTGCAGACCCGACATATTGTCTCTATAGTTTTATAGTCTTAATGGAGGTGTCACGTCCTCGCCACCGCCAACTCCTCCTCTAAACCTGCATTTTCCCTCACCGACACCGGTGCGTCTTTCACGTGATGCGCAATCGGCCGACAACAGCGGTAGCGCTGTTATGAAATACATGCGGGGAATCAGCAAACGCGCGAATAGGCGTGAAAGCCGCCGTCACCGTACAAGTAGCCGCTACCCCTGGCGCCCTCAAAATCTACCTTGTCGAAGAGCTGCAAATTGGTTCCAGATTACTTTGCCCGTTTTAACGCTAGCGGAAGCCGGAATTCCTAAAGTTTAAAAGCTTACCGAACAACATTTTCGCCCCTGGATGGAAGTATCCGCCCCACTACCGGTGGCCGGTTTACGTATGTAAAGGGGAATGGGTGGAAGGAGGGGGAGCGCGCGAACAGCTGGGTTTCATGCGCTCCAGATCAAATGCCTGTTGAGTCGGTGAAAGATTTAAACGTGGAAGAGTCATGGCTCAATTCGTCCTGTCAACTGTTTTCCGTAATCAAGCGGCTTGCGCCTAGGTTGGTGTGTTACACTGATAGTATGATGACAAAGACGGCGGAAGAAAACGGGCAGCCACATGTTTGTCCCCGAGAATAAAGATGGAGGCTTTCCATGTTTTTACTTGCCATGGGGCGGACGTTTGTCGTTCGCTTGGAGGAATGAAAGCACGAATTGAAGAAGTGTCCGGGAGAACTGAAGTTTGATTGGGCACAAAAACAACAGAAAGTAGCTTCCGCCCCCGTGGCCGCGTCAAGTTCCAGCTCATCGAATAGCTGCGAATCCCTCTGTTATGAACAGCAACTTGCCTGCTTGGATCCATGACGTGAGTCAAGACTACGTGTTCAGCCTAAAGGGCTTTTGCAGCGACAATTTGCCCCGACGGATGTATTTCCCTTTTTAAGCACGCGCACATAGCCGGTTGTCGTTTTTGGTCGTTGCACCGCTTGGAAGTGGAGGACAGTCGGAGGCGCGCACTCGCAGCTACGATTCATGCCCTTAATGATGACGTGTCCGTGTGCTGGTATTGGTATGCTGAGATGCTGGCTACGTGGAGGTATTGGATCTGCTATGCTTCGATGCGAGCTTCAGGCCCGGGAATCGAAAGGCAGCGGACACTATTGGTGGTATGATGGCGACTTCAGTGGTATGTTTTGGTTTTCTGTTATCACCCAAATGCCGTGCCCTGCACTCCAACCTATGTGGTACGTTTCTCGTTGAGGTCTAACAATATCAACACGGAACCGAGAGCTGAATGAACGAAGCTAGTACCAAGTAAAGTGACCACGCACACCACACAACTACAAAGAAAGAAAGATGCATTTATCACAGACACCTATTTGTTTTGTCGTTGTACTTGATTGCTAGAGCGGATCTCAGCTTTGAAATTTCGTGTCAGTACTCCTTTAAGCGGGTGCATTAGCCCTTCTCACGCCCGATTCCAACCCCCACGTGGGTATGTGCCATGTCAGCGGCCAGGCAGCGCGCGCCCATCTCCCCCCGTTGCCAAGGAAGACGAGGAGATTCCTGGCCAATCCCCCACGTGGGTATGTGCAATCTCCCCCCGTTACCAAGGAAGACGAGGAGCGCGCGCACCCGCAGCTGTTGCTATGTGGACGGACGGCGGTCAACGGAATTCAGGGTCGCTTATAAAGTGCATTCGCACTTAAAAATGACACGAGGGTGGGTGGGCAAAAACAGCGGAACCAGGGCGCATAGCCGTTGCAGTGCAGGAAGAGTACATACTGACGGCGCTCACTGCGTCATCACGTCGCTCGCACCTCGTGTGCTTGTTACTTCCCGCTGCTTACAAAACACCATGCTTGATGCAAAGGAGCTGAGACGGTCTTTTATCTTTCCTTGTAGTACCCGGATACCTCTGCTTGTTACCTGTCCTCTGGTGCCTTCGCGAATTGCCAAAGTACACCTACAACGCCACTCTGTAAGCCATGTCCCTCTGATTCTGGCCTAAGCTTGGACTTTTGTCAGCCGACTCCCCAAAAAGGAACAGTTTATTATAATCTAAGAATGCTGCCTCCCCATGGGCATCAGAACAATGGGCGATAAAAGCAGGCGAAATATTTAGCCTCTCAGTGGCCACGAAAACAGCCAATCGTGGTTGGGCTCTGGTGACACGTGATACGTTCCTTTCCCACGAGGTGAAACAATCAAACAACTTTAAAAGTGGTAATACACCGTCAGACGTATATACACGACGTGAAAAAAAGGTGACGTGCTTGTGTATGGTTTGACCTTGTTTTCGGAAAACAAACCTTTCCCGTGTGGTTTGATCAATATTTATTTTTGGGTATGATAATAAACATGGAGTTCTTGTTCCCTCCCCGTTGTCTGTTCCGTCATCCGTCCCCGTTTTCTGGGAACTTTGACAACTACGGGAAGTACTGTCATGAGCTGAATTTTACGGTTGACAGGCGCGGTGGGCAAAACTAACTGCTGCGCCCTCTGATTGCGTGGCGCCTGCTGTCGATACCGCGCACAGCGCAGGTACGGTCTATCAGTACAGCACACAAGCCGTTATCGCTCGCTTTTTAGCCATTGTTTCCGCCCCGATGAATTCGCGCCAGGGGAACCTCGCTACTCTTTTGCTGTCGGCTGGGGATAAATTCTCTAGAACTAGAGGCAGGCGTTTTGAACCGGCGCGGTAGCGCCCTGCAGATCTGTGTTTTCTTAGGTTGGAGCCGTCGCTTTGGGGGGAGGGGACGGAAGGGGGTGGGATATACGGAAAGCACAAAGGAAAAGCCAGAGTAGCGCTGCTAGGAGGGCGCAAAGGGGTGGGGGTAAGTGTGCACGTCGCTTTGCGCCCTCCTTGCAGCGCTTCTCTGGCAAGTAATCTGCGTTTATACCTCCGCCCCCCCCCCCCCACCTAAATCGACTGCCCCAACGCAAGAACAAATGATTTTGCATGGCGCTACCGCGTCGTTGCAGAGCGACACCTCCTTTGTGGAGAATCGTGCCCCTGGTCAACAGAATAGCGAAAATGGCATAGTCCTGCAATCGGCGGCAGCGCTGCTCCGCTGGTGTAGTTGGCGCGCTGGTGGTTATTCCAGCTTTTTTCCCAACTCCTACACATCACACATGGAATCAAAACATCAATCAGAAAATACTAGCACTAGATATACAAACACTAGCAGCAAAAAATGCACTGTACTTGACCAAACATGAAACCACTGGCCGGAATTTTACGTACTCCTTCTAGTTAGTTCGCGCTAGACTTACACACGTTCACAAATATCGGCGGCTGCCATTACATTGTTCCAGTAAGCAGGTCGGGCTCGTAAATGGCATTCTTCTACAACCATCCGAAATCATTATATACCAAGGCTGACTTCTTCAAACGACTCCCCAATCGCTGTGCTGTTGAAGAAAAGAATGCACTACATTTGCCATAAAAGAAGACTGCTGGTCGGAGTTTCACGTGCTCCTTTAGTGCGTGAACACTGGACTAATAAATACAGGGAAATATCGGCGGCTGCCAACACATCGTTCCAGTGAACTATTCTAGCTCGGAAATCGTACTCCTAAAAACCATTCCAAATAAAAGTGTACGAAGGCTGACTGCTTCAACAACTCCTCAATCGTCGGAAGCATTATCTCAGCCAGCCTCATAGATAGTTCGGCGATAACATAAATTTACCGCTTCCGCATTCGTTCGAGCAGCCTCACCAGATTCAAAGAAACAACAATGAAAATTGATTTGCAGCCGGCTCATTTCTGTCTGCTTGGATATTTCTGTAATTATTTGAGGTTTTATCAGCTTAATCTACACCAAAGTATGTTTAATTGCCGACTGGAAAGCATGCAGTTTTGTTTCTCACCAGAATTTCGTAAGTGCCTATGTAAAAAAGACACAACCTTAAGTCATTATTTTATATCGCGCATAAAAATCGACAAAACCGTAAGTCATTATTTCATATCGCACATCTTGATCATACCAGCTCATAAAAATAGAAAATAAAACAACGTTGGCAGGTCATCTTTACAAGAGGCATTTATGTCTTTGATAAATTTGTGGGCGGCGATTGTTCTCTTTTGGTTTTCATAAGTTTGAAAAAGTTCTAAATGCTTCAAAAGCAACACACACTGTGTTTCATCTTACACGTCACCCGTGTAGTTGTGTTTTTATGTTGTTCAATTAATGGAAAGTGTACTAACTGCCCTAAACAAGCACACACACCGAAAGATTGGTCACGAATTAGCCGCTCTTTTCGACTCAGTGGGCGTCGTTTGCGAAAATGTCAGTGGTATAACAAGATGTGATGCGAAGAACTACAGGATTGGGTAACGGTGCGGAATGGCTGTGGAGGCTGAATGGCGTAGGGTTCATTGTAGTGTATTTGAAGCATATTTCACAAGGGGACAAGTTTTCCCTGCATCAGGCGCAAATTTAGCAAAACAAGCAAGATAGCCTGTAAACCATGGTCGGCTAAGAGAAAAAATACGCGTTGGTTCGCTGTTTTGTCCTGTCTTATTTCCTGCAATGTGTTTCCCGCAGGAACTTCGTGATAGGGAAGTAGTAATAACAGGCTACGTGCCCAACGCAGCCACAGAAGGCTAAGTGTAGAAGCATTGTCGAATATCAGATGAGTCCCGCCCTGTTCAGAAATAATGCTGCCCGAGGGAGTGCTTCTATAACTACGCGCCCCAGTTCCCTTTGCGCTGATTTATCGAAGTAAGCAGTCGGGAAAGAGCAAGCGATTGGGGCATGCCTGCAATACTGGCTGGCGACACCTCCTCTGTGTGCTGGCTCGACAGCAGGCGCCGCTAAACCAGATGGCGCAGCGGTTAGCTTCGGTCGCCGCTTCTGTGGTCCGTAAACTTGAGCTCATGACAGTACTGACCAGCTAGTCAAAATGTCCGTGAGATTGCCGGAATTGAACATTTTCTATACGGAACTAGTACAAAAGACTTGCCCTTGTTCAAACTCTTTCATAACGAAACAATAAATCGCCCCAAAACATGTTGTTTTTTAAACGTCACAAGTTGCACTATATTCCAAACAACGCGGGTCGATGGCATCAAATTGTTTGAACCAGCTACAAAACGTGATGACGCGTGCTTTCCTCAGGCTGGTACACCAAACCTCGCCAAATCAGTTTATTTTGCTTGTAACGCAGAGCAAGCCGCATTTTATACGTTAAGAGAGAGCCACGTAAAACGCAAAAGATTAGTTACTTATGTGTACTCATTCTATTTTGCTGTCGGAACACCTTTGTTGTTAAAATAAGCTATGTCAGATTAAGTGGGCAGAATATTCACGCTACCTTAAGCATCTAACACTAGTGATGGCTTTTAATAAAGTTTATGCTATGTCACCAACTTTGCCAAGACGCCATCCTTGTTCAGGGTTTCTTGACTTAAAACAAAAAAGCTGACATCCGAGTTTTTAATAACCATCGTTCAAGTTTGATCGATAAACAAATTTGACTTTAAAATATGCAAGGAAATTATAACAATCCCAAGTTAATTATTTACTATTTCAAGCATCAATTCCCTCAATAAGGAGTTCCGCTCAAAGTACATACGATTTAAAATTATTTGTACTGCAACAGCGTAACTTGCAGGAAAAAAAAATCTGGCAGCTTCCGTTTGCAGAAAAATTTACATACAGAGGAGGGCTAGTTTCTACGCATTCAAATAATCTCAATCTACAAAGTCCCCCTTCCTTATTCCAATACCCCAAACCATGAATATCACTTCCCTTGTGTTAGAAAAGCCTAAACACAACGTAATTAGCATGTCTCCAATTATACGGACGTTCGTGGTCATGGGGGCTTTCAAGAAACCTTCTATCACTGAAACGCTGTTCGTGTCAAGGGGCATTGCTTTATAATTAAATTCGCCATTTTGGCACACGTCAGCTCGACGGTAGATGCCACACATACCAGGTCTGCTGTTGTTGGCATGTTACTCCCGAGTTATTGAAGGCCTACGGTGTCTGTTTCTGCGACTGTTTGTATGTATATTTCTGTCTCCTAACCCGCGGTAAGCCATACACCTCCCGCCAGAGAACCCTAACGTGACTTTGAGTGCCATTCGGTTTATAAATACACACAGGGGTATAAAAAAAAGAATAAAGGAATTATTTAAACTGAAGTGTGAAAACACAGATTCCAACAAACCGATCTTGCCGGCGAAGGCATTTTGGACATCTCCAGTAATCCAGGTTGACCACAACGACACATTGATAAAGTTCTAATTTTGATTTAAAAGTGGCCGCACATTCTGGGGCAGATCACTCATAATAAAATAAATGCAGACAACATTATTACTGTACCGGTACCGAGCTTTCCTGTTCACGGGAATTCTTTGGCAATTGTTAAAAACATTGTTTGTAGATGCGGGAACTCTATTCGGCACATCGAACAAAAAGGAGCCACCCACATTCGTCTTGCCCACATATAGGCGCTGTTTTATATACATAGGCAGCACTGGTGGCCCGTCCCATTGCGTTACCTTGTGCTTTCAGGTGTTGCATTATATAGGACATGCAATACTTTTTTCAACTTGTTTCTAAATCCTAAATGCTTGCAGAACGTAGTAACCTACCACAGCCAGTACTTAGATTAGCTGGTCGCAAAATACCTAAGCCAAAAATTACGGCTCAATGCACATAAAATACCTTGGAAGACCTATCAAAAGGTCTTTCTCTCTTTCCAAGTTTTGGCGTTTTTCGACTGCTTGAATTATATCTATACATACGGGCATCCGATGAGCAACTCAGGACCGGCTTTTGTTCAGTTGAAGCGAAGGAGGCTCTCCATAGTCGCTTCAAAAAGAAAGCCCAAATGTCCAGCAGAAACGGAGAGCATATCTGCTGTGACGGACAAACCACGCAGTGCGCTCCGTGTTGGCGATTACTATAGCATTCGCGGTGCTTTCAGACGCGAAGGAAAGGAGACAGCGATTATCGGAAGTGCTACACAGTACTTTTAACAACGTTGTACCCAGTGCAGCTCACGTGTGCTTTTGGTTGTCATTTCCATTTCATGAAACTACAATGAGAACAGTGACTCTCCTCAAAGTATTCGATCGCTGATTTTTTTAGCAGTTGGTGGTGATTTTACTCATTAAAAAATCAAGTTCTCAACTACTTAACCAATCGGCAAAGCGAACTGCGTTTTCAAGGGACATTATCTAAGCGGCCTCGTATTGGCATGGCTGCAGAAAAGAGTGATGTCGTGCAGTAATCGCTTGCTTGCACAAAGGCGCGTGATTACCCTCTCCAAAATCATAACCCTACCATCATCCTGAAGTTGTTTGGAGCCCAACTCCAAATCACACAGGCTTTCATGTGCTCGTACATACAACCTAATTAGCATTCCTTTTACTGCAAAGCAACATATGTGCAATATTACTCCTGGGACTCACCCGCCTCTTTTCCCCCCTTCTTCCATTACCGTGAAGCAGATTTACTCGGCGCTGCTCCGGGGCTCCTCCTAGCCACTGCCGACACTTCTTGTACAAAGGTTATCACAACGATTATTCCTCTCGCCACCACTTATGCCTTTCACAAGTTGCGCAGTCGGCTGAGAGCGGCCGTAGCCCCGTTATCAGATGATTACAAGAGAATGAACGCCAGCGCGAATGGGTGTAAGGACGCCCGAAGAGATTGTAGCCGCGCCGTTGCTGCTTCTAATTCCACCTCGCCCATTAGTTGCGCGCTTTTGCCGGTTGAAGGCAACTTGCTCCGTTGAAACGCCGGTGTAAGCACTTTATTCTTCTTCAGCTTCAAAGCCATTCCGAGCAACATTGTCGCTTCGGCTGCCCTCGTGCATAGAGTTTCATACTAATATACACTAGAAGGAAATCTGGCGCCACTGTCTCCGGGAGCCGCGCTCCGGCGAGCTTTCCGTCATGTAATGGGCAGGTACCTTCCACTTGTCCTTGAAATGGCTGGTGAACACGCTGAAAAGTTGCCTCTGGGTGCAAAAAGCAACAATATTACTGCAGAAGGATCGTCAAATTTATTCTGGAATGATAAAATTGAACCTTCAGAAATATTAGTTTGTCAGTGACTATGTAGAAGCTTTATGCATCAGGAACAATAAAAAATGTTACATTTTTTTGCTTATTATGTATTCGAGGAAAAAAAGAAGCGATATGGCTATCCAAGCTAAGCAGGCGAGGAACGTCGCTAGCGGCAATGGCGCCGCCCACGACGGCCCGCGACTGCAGCGACAGATTTCCCTCTAGTGATATTATTATGAAACTCTGTCCTCGTGGACCAGCTGGTGATAGCCATCTGGCGGAAGGATAATAAAGAACTTAGTCTGGTCGTATAAAGAGTCTTTCTCTCAAGATTCGCCCGTGTATTGCACACGCCTAATTAGGCAACTATACCCAGTTGCCGTTTTAGGCGTGCACGGGTTCGGGGTGAAGGTAGGGGGCATGCATGCACCGCAGGGCTTAATGCCATCACCGATGACATTCGTTTTGGTGGTGGGAGATATAAACGTGGCATTCTCATTGCTCAATCAGCCCAGTCAGCTGCCCTCCACAATCTAGCGGTTTGGGTCTAGGTTGGTGTGTTGCGCAGACAATAAGATGTCTACGACTGGGCAGCGAAAAAGGACACCCATGTCTGTGTCCACAAGTATAGAGGTTGAAGCCCTCCCGGTGTTAAGTCTCTACTGGACGGACGCATGTCGGCTCGCTTGGAGGAAGAAGAGTGGAAACATATGCAGAGTCAGCCCGAACATAAGCGTGAATGGGTTGGAAAACCAGGGAAAGCCGCTGCCGCCGCCGTCGCTGCCTCAGGCTCGACCTGTTCGTGTAGCTGTGAATCCCTCCGGGATCAACAGCAACTGACGAGCTTGAAACGCTGACGGGGGGCCAATATCACTCGTTCAGCCTAAAGGGCTTTCAGAGCGACATGTTCGACACTATCATTCACTTCTAAGCACCGGCTCATGACCGTTTGCCGGTTTGCGTGCAAGGGTTGGGAGAGGAGGGCAGTAGGTGGGGCGGGAACGACAGATGAAGGTGTCGTACCCTTACGTTTGTCATATTCGTTTTGTTGGCGTGAGGTTCAACGTGGCCGTCAAACAACCCAATGCGACGTGTCCGGTGTCATCTGTGGAATAGTGGATTGGATTGCCGCGTTACACAAACAGCAAGATGCCTACGACGCAGGAGGGAAAGAGACAGCTCTACGTTTGTCCGCTAGAATAAAGCTCCAGCCTTTTCTAAATTTCATTCTGCTAATTGGATCGGAAGTATGCTCAGTCGTAAATTACAAACAAACGTGATTTGTTTCGTGAACGCGTGGAGGACGTGCTGTTTTGCAGTCATCCTTCTTCACAGAGTGAAAGGGCACTAAATGTTTATTGCAGTACTGATGGCTGAGCGTGGAAACAGAAAATCACCGATAGAAGGCTAAATAGGAAAAGCACAATTTCTTATTCTGAAGCTTTGAAGAATGCTCCTTCGTTTTTTTGTAATATTGGGTAAACTTGTAGTCCATAAAAGCATCACCTCTGAAACCCGGAAAGAGGAAGTGCCCAGAACATAAATAAATATACTGAAGAGATCAGTGCGAGAGCAGCCGGAAGAAAAAACTTCTTTGAATAGTAGCATAATGCTGCATTTCCACAATTGCTTATTAAGGCGTTTTCAAGAGCGTGTAAAACTTAGAAGGTGCACAGGCTTTGTCTATGTAAGCCGTGGCAGATGGTGTGTTTCACTTAATAAAACCACTTTTATAGCCCACTATAAAGAATGCCCCGACGTATACATTTCTCGATGTGATTCCTTTTTTTTATATTCACTTCCCTGGTGTTTTAGTATTACAATTTCCCACACTAGCTTACGTCGAACCGTATCATTCCCGTTCTTGTCCAATGGCACATTTGGAAAGCACGAGTATATGTGCCTGGCTTTCGGTTTAAGCAAATTACGAGAAAACTATTCTCAGCGCCTGCCTCACCGAAAAGCTTCCAGTATTGACTTGGAAAAACGGTGGGGTCGTCGACGTACATTGAGATGCCATTGTAAGCTTTGTCAGCACAGATTTTGTACCAAACGAAGGGCTCTCTTTGAGCCTCCAAAGACGCCGAATGATTAGATGCATTATTCACCATGTCGGGTGCCGGTTCGAAACTGTTACTGCCCAAGCAGGCATTGTGAGTTCCATTTGGAACGTCATCGTCGTGGAGGATGCGATTAATGGTGGTAACCTCTTGAGCCGTCCCTAAAGCTGTGGTAGCGGGGAGGCGGAATTACAGCGACCGAACATGAGGTGAATGGTAGGTGACAGGACTGCGAGTCCACCTACTGCGAGTCCACGAAGTGCCTACTCAATAAAATGGAAAAAATGAAAACCCCGAAGAAAAGAACCTATCCCTTAAATGCAATTTTCAGTTGGTCGTGGACTAGTCACAATACTGCGAAAGGTATTTCGCGGCAAGTGGGGCTTCCTTGTGCAGCCGTTTTTTTTACTAACATAATCTCCTTATACAATAGATCTGGCATAAAATACTAACTGGCTCCTTGCCACTGGAAGAAAATTATTTTATTGTGTGAGGAGCTCCATAAGCCTCATACAGCCGAGTGAGACAAGACCGAAGCAAATTGTAACCTGTAGAATTGAATAAATTTGTTTTACCTGTTGTATTTTGCATCGCTCTCTACAATCCTCTGTACGCCAGTGAAGGAAGCAACGTAATAATATAGATGTCCCAAAGCTTCCTGAATCCGTCCGTCTTTCCGTGTCCGCGTTCTATTTCGCGATGTAGCATCTTTTACAATAAACTACCAACTCGCCCAACAGTACACTTGGTTAAGCTTTTTGAATCCTCGCTGATTGTTGTCAAAGCGCAATAAACACTGCTGCGGTGGTTGCAAAGACAGGAGAATCCACGGGGTTCGCGTTAACATGCATTAACTAAATTGCCCTCAAAATAAGTGCTGCGCGACTTCCTCTGCTAGTCCATGTGTGCATACCCACCTTTAGCAATCTTCAGTATGTCTCACTGCAAGAATTACCGTGAATAATAAAACGAACAGCACCTGTATATTCTGCTTTTCGCAAATTCACAGCTACAAACGACGATATTAGAATAGGTAAAGCATGAAATATGCAAAGTTTTGATATTTCACAACTCTGGCTTAGGCCGCAGAAAGAAGAAAACAAATCGTTGCAAGCAATGCTGCTTCCTTTTCAGAAACTTGAAAGGAAAAATTTCAGTCACCACCACCAAAGAATTTGAGTTTTTATTATCCGTATTTATAGGAAACCTGCAGGTAAACATTAAACTGACGCTACAGGTTGGAAGCAAGAAATACACTAGCCTGCTTTTCATACAACGATTTCAATTAATATCGTTTGTGGAAGCATCCAATGTAGTAGAGGCGTCGGTAAGTCACCAGACGAAGTGGCTCAGAGTCTGAGGCATCGTACTGCTTCGCCCGAGGACATGGGTAGGAATCCCGGCTGCGGCGGCCTGCCTTGCTGATCAAGTCCTAAAAGCAACCAATTACCACATACCCTACACCTTCTTTACAAAAAGGTCAACCAGGCTAGGAGCAGGTAAAAGTTGCGTCCAACCGTGCATTCAAAGTGCGGTCCAAATCGATCCGTCAAACACTTCGAGGTCCGAAAGCGCAAAACAAGGACGAACCCGTGAGCCGATTTTTCGTGTACTAAGTAAACGCACCTAAGAATTATTTAAATGTATCTCTATCGGTTTCTATGAGATGAAGGTGTGCTATTCTACTCATTTTTCTCGGTCGATGGGTGTCATGTTTTTTCTAGAACTGCCTCTTTTTCGCGACTTAAAAAACCTTTGATGCAGTTTGCGTGAAGCCAAGCATTTACTTAGATGCTTGCTTTCACGCAAACACCGTGTGCTAAGCGATCTTATCACAGGTATTTGATCGGCCAACCAGCCTACAAAGAAATGCATTACCTTTCTGACAGAACGAGATTGGTCTCACTAGGGAAGCTGGCGGTTTAAAACACCCGTGTGGCGAGAATTTCGCGCGCGTCAAAGATCCCTAGTTATCAAATGATGATGCGAAGCCATCACTACGACGCGCGTCATAGCCCATTTGTATGTTGGGTGCGTTAAACGCCGTAATCCATCGCTCAACAAATATCTGTCAACTTTTCAGCTAAAAATGTACGGAGAGAACGGGTTAAAATAAATATAAGCGTTTAATGTCTGAAGGGACACGCTGAACCGGCCGAAGAATTGTAACTGATGTCTTATTTTCTGAAAGACGTTTCTTTTTGGTACGTTTCTTGGTACGTTATCAAATAGAGATTCCGGAACCTGAACTAAATATTAGTTTTTTAAGCTACACGCACAAAGTTCATTTAAAACACCAGAAAAAATTCACTACATCGGCTTAAGAGGTCGTCGTAGCTAGAGTGAGTTACTGAACATCAAGATTGATCGGTTCGTTACCGGCTTGGACGTTAGTGCTGCTCCGCTGAGCAGACACCGACTCCGTGCCATGAAATAAATTTATCTATGGGTTGGTGCAAGGTAGCCTTGATTGATCGCGCGTGCCAGCCAGGCACGAAAAGGCCAGTTACGCTCGAGTGGACTTTAAAGGCACACGAGACGCCTTAGGTCTAAAGAGCTTCCGGAGAAGAAGGTTGGGGGCTGCATCATTAGGTACGAAAGTCACCAGTGCACCATTCATTAAAAGTTTGTTCACCGGTTATTCGTTTTCGTAGGAAAATTACTTTGGTGTTCGGTTACCAATATAAAGTTCTATAATGAGCTACCAAATTTGAAGGATGGGGAAACAGAATAATGGAAGTGCGCAACTACGTACACGAACTGAGATCGTTTTTACCTACAATTGCGCAAGAAACTAAAATGTACCTGATAGTCCACCTCCCTCCCCCAGCGTTACTGAATGCAATCACCTTCTGTACAACAAAAATGCGTGTTATTTCAGAACAAATTGAAATATAAGTGTATTAAGGCATGCAAAGCAGATGAGAAGCGAATAATGGCTCAATCCGATTGAACGAAGCTTCGGTTTAATAAGCAATGGCACAATGAATTTTCCACATTAGTGCGTGAAGTACGCAGGCGAGTAAAACTCAAAACCAAAAGACGGCACAGTGGGCAGGATGTATTATAAGACACACAGAAGAAATTTTGCGAGCATTTTTGCTTGTCTTCAAACTTACAATGTCCATTCTTCGGAGATCAAATATCCGCAGCAAAAATAACTAAAGCAGCCAATTGCAAAATTTATAAAACGAGCCTATTTACCCTGGCCACATGGTACAAACTTTGTTGCCGATTCGGCCAAAATATGCTCTTTTGCGTAGCCGCTTTTAAGCACCACCGCTCAACGAGAAACAAGCTAGGGGGCGTATTCCTTCAAAGCGCCGCAAGATGTAGTCGATAGCGGATTTCTTTAGTACACAACTTTTACACCAAACCACTTAGATGTTTAATCGCACATAGGCGTACAAAACGCAATCATAAATTTGAATATTCTATTTAGGCTGGCCACAACTTTGACGAGCTTTACGGTTTTGCAAGCAAAATAACAAAAACGGTATATTTTGGTCGAACGGCACTTGTCATCCTACCGCATTGTCGAACAGTGACAGATATGAGGCTCGTATTGAAATGAACGTGTATTCGAGCGTTTATTCGAGCCCCTTGGTAAACTAGAAAAGCACAAGCCTGAAGAAGCAGGCAGTGGAGTGACGTGCACCCGTTAATCGAACCATCTATTACGAATACGAATATTTTCAAGTAAAACCAATTTATGATAGCGAGAGCAAATCAACACCATTTCTACATCAAATAGGAATGCTAATTAGCCATACACAAGAAATGGAAGACAGCACGCATTTCGCGTCCAGCCCGGATAAAGCAGACAAATCGCGGCAGGCATAAGACATAGGAAAAGAGAGCTGAAGACTTGGTTGGTGGCAATTCAGTTATCTATAACGCATTTTCTACCATCCCCTACCCATTCCCCCGCCGAGTAGCATGTCAGTGTAGAGATTGTGGCAAACCTCTCGGCTTTCTTCTCTCAGTTAGATAACCCATTTACCACAAGTACTTGCTAATTGCGTAAGCAAGATAAATAAAATAATTAGTTTTTAAGGCACTCCGCCAACCAATTTTTGAGTTCGTGCTCCCAAAATATATGGCTGACAAGTAATTTACCAAAAAATAAGCTCAGCTATGTGCCTTGAAGGCCACATGTTGCGGTGGAAATTCTTAGGTGAACGGCAAGACAGGCTTGTTAGGCGTTCGTTACCAAGTGTTCCAGAAGGAGAAACGAACAGACAAGAGGAGTACAGATATGTAGAAATTTAGACAATAAAGACAAATCGGTAGATTTTACTAGAGGCGTGACGTTGTAGAAATAAATGAAACCATTATTTGGTTTGGGAAACAGCATTAGCAAATAATTAGCAAATTAGCACTAATAGTTTGGGAAAATGCATTAGCAAATAAATCTGGATAATCTTGCGGAATACTTCTAAAGCATGCTGGCACTGACCTAGTTTTCCGAGCATATGAAAGAGAGGTAAAAGTACAGGACTTCGTGTGTGCACAGTACTGTATAAAAAAACCATAAATTGTGGCACAGATGCGCAAACTGAACATTTCTCTTTTACATTCGTCGGATCATACATTTTCTAAGATTTTGTAATTGTCTATATGCACTTTTAAATTGTACTCTTCCTATTTGCCCACATCCAAACCACCGGAAACAAGAAAAACGTTCCTACACCCAACCAAAAACGGACATCGGAATAAAGAGGAGGATCCCAAACCACCTTATGTGAGAAGAAATAAAGGAAGCTCGCACTAATTCGTAAGACTTGAAGGTAGCGCTGCTGTTCGCAACAGTAGCCTTCTCCACTTTCGCCTCACGGCATTTTTTAAGCCTCGCCGCTGTGCGTGCGGCCGCAGCTGCTAATGTTCTTCTTCCTTTATCGCACCCGGTTCTGCGCCGCACGTGGCCTTCCTTCGTTTCGCGCGCTTATCTCCTTCCTACGCCAAGTCCCGCGCATGGGTCCCGCGCACGCCTCCTTTAAATCCTCGCCTATCTTTCCCCTCTATAGGGCCGTTGCTCCGGTCCGGGTGCTTGCTTAAAGGAGTACTGACACACCAATTTTCGGAGTTAATATTATTGCACAGTTCGGTTCCTTTACTCAACAGAACACCAAGGCTGAATATGAGCGGCCTGCCACGCGAAGAACATACTTCAATAGAATCTCCTTTATGGAGGCGACGGAGCAGCGTGAGCAGCGACACTCAGCAAATAGACATCAGCGTGACATCAGTCCATGAGAGCAAAAAAGAAGTGACGCGACAGCGCTCGTCGGCTGCACGTAGCCAGAGCAACAGGCATAACCACTACCCAGAAAGGCACTGTTGGCAAAAATAACGTTCCACACACGGGAAAGGAAGCCCGAATATAGCCCGAAATCGTAATAGAAGTCGCCATCAGGACTTTTATTGAAAGCGGTCATCGAATTTCCGCCGCAATGGTAGGCCTAGCACCTTCAGGCAGCTCATCTGTTCAACTCCGGCGACGGGGTGGTCGAAACGACGCCCCCACCGGCCTCCGCAGTGTTTTGACGTACGCACAAAGCGGTGAGGTCATGCCGGGATTCTGTAATATTCGTCTTTTGGGAAGAAAGCGCCGAAATTAGAAACAAATTATTTTCTGGCTGTTTAATGTAAATAATTATTGTGCGCTGAAATATTTAAAATGAGGTTTTGGCTTCGCCAGACCATTAAGCATCGATAAAAGCAATAAAAGTGAAACATAAAATTTTAGTGTCGGTACTTTAAAATGGCGTTGTTTGAGCTCTAGCGCTCAAGGGCAAAACTTGTCACACAGGGAAGACTGCCCGAGGTGACGTAGTGTAGCTTGCGCTAAACAAATCATGGTCATCTTGCACAACGGTACAAGCCTGATGTCACAGCAGATCTGGGTAGGTGTTACTAGGCTAAGCTCGACGAGAGCCATTTAAGTCACTGAGAACAATTTACTCTTCAGCAGAAGCACAAATTAAACGCAAAGAAACACGTACAAAAATTACAACGAACAAAAGTCGAGGCTCAAATTTTAATATTAAATAGACTGGTTGATCCACACGTTCAGTTGGGTGCGGGAAGAAAGCAAAATACAAAGCGATGGAAGCTCTTGAGCGAATTCACGATTTGTGACGTCACTACGCATGGAAATTACGTTGTGCAATGTGCAGACACCTGATGCCGAAGACGGGGAAATGAGTGGAGAAGAACCTAGCACAGCATAAGCACTTATTTAACTGCTGATAATGAGTAGTTTTGTTTCAACATAAAACAAGTGCTTTAAGACATTTTGACCAATATTTTTCTTATGTGCCAAAACCCAGGCCTTGATTTTGAAGCCTTTGAAGCAGGTTTCATGTTTTTTTTGTGATTCGCAGTATTTTTGTGCTATTTCCAAACGTAGAATTTAAGCTGTCTGGACAAGGAATCCCGAGTTTTGCTAGATCCTAGTTCGTCGTTGACTGGAATATCATATAATTTTTCCAGCTGTAGTGAAAGCGAATGAGCCCTGCATTAAACTGTGAAGTGTTCGTGTGTCGGTATGCTGGGGGTTTAAACCGCTGATTACTGTAATTGATTGATTGTGGGTTTTAACGCTTCCACGCTTCACAGGTGATGAGGCTAAACTTATTAGACGGCCCCGGATTAATTTTAAGCACCTAGGCATAATTACGCGCGCCGAAATCACCAACAACCGGGCGTCTCCTTATTAGGGTAATTTTTATATACAAATCATAAATAAAAAAACACTTTGAAGGAGGAAAATTATGTATCGTATTTTGTTTGGTAAAAAGACACGTTATAAACATTTTCTGATATGCTTGAAAGTGGTTTTTGAGTTCTATTTATCAAAAACTATAACAATATTCTAGATAGAACGCTTTTTAATGCAGCTAAAAAATACCCCCAAGATAAAATAGAATACTTCGAAAGGCAAAATAAATAGTGAAACCTACAGAAATAGGGCTGCGAAAAATATTTGATATTCGTTGCTACTTGAAAAACATGACACCTTTATGGCTGGAAAAAACCCTTTCCAAGTGAAGAGGATTAGACACCGCACAAAAAGGTTGTTAAATCAGCACGATCGGAACTTGAGAAACCCCGTTTCTCCTGATATTCCGTTAGGCGCTGACAGAACACACCGGTGTCTGAAAGTTTTAATATTTCGTGCATTGCGGTGCCTCAACCTGGAAGAAATTATCACAGAACGGATGTTTTATTTATTTTATAACTCATTATTTTCGTAGGATATAAAGCGAACGAAAGCGGAAACGCAAATGCTATTTTTAAGAAAAAATACAGCAACTGGTATCAACGTGCCTTTTCAGAATCACGGTGGGCAACTTCTCGTGAATGGTGAAATGTCCCAAAATTTAATGTCACATTCCTTCCCAGCGTATATACACGTAAAAGAAATATCCGAGCGGAAGCTTGTGAGAAAAAGATTGCTCCAAAAATCTGATCACGTTCCTGAAATTTGGTTCCCCTCATTGGACTCAGACAATTTTCTACCCTTATACGAGAGGCTGCAAAGTGATAATGTCATCGAAATATATTTGTGTGGCCGTGGTAAAGAAACAGCTGTTTATAACAGAAAACAAACTTTGCAAACAATGCAGAAAAATTGTGGGCTCAGAATGTGGGCTCAGTGTACCGTTGTGGGCTCAGAAGGAGGTAGAAGGGTGTCAAGCGGCAAAGGGGCTCGCGGCAGTAGAGCAATAAGAAAATAGACTAGCCTGCAGTGTCTTGACGGGACGAATTGTAAGAAAGCGTGACATATGCTAACGCAAGATCCCAGTCACGATGGTCGTTGGCTTTATACATAGACAACATGTCTGTAAGCGTCTCGTTGAGCCTCTCCGTGAGGCCATTAGTCTGGGGGTGCTATGCATTTGTGACCTTGTGTTGTGTTCCGCACGCGCAAAGAAGGTTCTCAACAAATCGGAACAACAAAAGCGGCCCCAAAAAGCAAGGAGCTGGCGAGGTGCTTTATGATGGATAATGATGTCGTGTAGACGGAACTCGGCAATGGCGGATGCGCTTGCTGGTGTAACGAGCACGGCTGATGCCGCACTACGTCGCGTAATCAGTCGTGCCTGCTATCTACTTGATGCCGGAGGTAGGTTCTGGGAAGGGACCAAGGAGATCGACATCAACATGTCATAATGCTTCAGTGGGGTTGTCTAGCGGTTGTATGTGATCTGCCGGTGACGGTGCAGGCTTCTTGAGGCATTCGCACCTGTCAGACGCGGCTACATAACATTATACAGAACGGCAAAGATTGGGCAAAAAGAAACGACGACGCAGATGGTCCTAACTTCGGGAAACATCTAGGTGAGTAGCCGTAGGTAGGTCGTGAAGTTGTTCGAGTATCTGCAAAGAGCTCAAGGCCATCTGGACGGAGATTCTGGCGGTAAAGGAAAGGCAATAGGAAAAAAAAATAAATGGAGAAGAGGACAGGAAAATGCGACTGGCTCATTCCCCCCAGGTCGGGGCAGACTGGGGGCACCGTCTACGGGAAGCGCGCGCCGAAGTGGTGTGTTGCGTCTGCCAGGGGGCCATGAAGGTCCAAAACAACCCTGGCTTTGGCTCAACCGCCAGGATGCCCTTTTTCCCGGACACGGCATAGCCACGCACAGCTGAGTGCGTGGATGGGTCCAACAAACATGGGCTCGGGTCTGCGGTGTCGCCACTACCGTCACCTTGAAACGAAAGGTGCCCCTGCGGGGAGCATAACAATTTGCTCGATGTGGAGACAAACATCTCATAGGTTTGTTCCGGCTCCATTTCGTGCGGGCCTCAGTGTTGCGCTTCAGAGAAAAAAGTATAAAATAAAAAAAGGTATCATGGCCTCCGTGACTTGGTAACTAATATTGCCTGTAGAGAAATTTCGTCCAAGTCATGCCTTTGGGCTTCAAGGTGAAGCTGACTTGAAGAGATCGGTTGTAAGGTTGGATTTTATAAGCTGTCTTTCCAACATTATGTGTTGCACAGTGACGCATGGTCATCTATGTTTGGAGTAGTATTTCCACAGAACACTTTAATTACTCTCCATTCTTAGTCGTACATACCGGTCGCTATGCGTGGCGTCTGCAATTTGCAATGGTGAGCGAGTCATCGGTTCGATTCCCCGCCGCGGTGGGGGCTTTCCTGATGGAGGAGAAAAGTAAAAACGCCCATGTGTTCGAGGTTATGGCACATGTTAAAGATCCCCAGGTGGTCAAAATAATCCGGAGCCATCCACGACAGCGCGCCTCGTCGCTTGTGAAGTGTCGGTGCGTGTCATCATCAATCAACATCAATCAATCAATCAATCAATCAATCAAAGCAATCAATCAATCAATCAATCAATCAATCAAAACCATTGGAATGTTGAACGCTTCCCGGCGGCCGTCCGTGCGGCTCTTATAGCTTACGTGTAATTGGCATAGCCCGCCGTTATATTAAAAGAACAATATCTCTACCGAACAACCGTGTGCGTCGCTATTGTTGGAGGTAAGTAGTGGGCCGCTGTCATTATAATTCAATATCGCTAATCCTCATTATACCTGAACTTTACCAAAGCGAAGGCCATCACGTAGCCAGCATTTTCATTATTGCTTGTTACTTCTCGAAACGTTTTAAGGTTAGTGTAATGACTGTATTTACATTTATTCTGTGGAAAGCGCTTTTAATCTTATACCTAGAACTACTAAGTGCTCACCTATCCTTGGGGTACAATCATGCCCCAAATATTACGACTAACATAAGCATCAATGTGCCAAGCCACCGGTCAGAAAAGTTGAATACCTCAAAGAAAGAAACTGCAATGGTCTGAGACACTAAAAAACTTCGATTGAAGCGGCATAACGAGGGAGGTATGATATTAAAGTGAGCGAAACGAAACCTATAATATTGATCGAGACACCGCTTTTGGCATTGGTCGATTGAGCTGCAGTCTCTGAAAAGGGTAACGCCCACATCACGAGACAGACAGATTTGCTGGTCCACAGTTGCCAGTGCCAAAGTAGGGCAATGTCTGGCGATGCCAATAATAAAACGTGCCCGCTCTAATGGTGCACAAATTAATCTATTTTTGTGGCTATATTCGTGCGGAGCACGGTACAGTGCCGGCACTAATATTACAGGATGGTTCTTTATTTCACTGAAATCGTGCCCAAAAATATTTTCAACCAAACGCAAACGAGAGATGTGTGTCTGCTTCTGAAGCCCGTTGCTCACCAAAGCCGAAAGTACGCACAAGTGTTAGTGTGGTAGTCGAGAAAATAAACAACTGCTACAAAATCTTTGTGAAGAGTGAACTAGAATAGAAAAAGAAACTGTGGCCTTCTGCCGGCATTCCTACAAGCGGGCTTGCTAAAACGGTAATGCCAACTTTTCCAAAGTCAGCGTGAATTATGCGGACAGACAGGTAAAGAGGGAACTGTGAAAAGGAGGATTTGGTTGAATGGAGTTTCAATAAGAGACTCCGTTGTGGTGGATTTTCACAAAGTTTTTGAAAGGCAAATTGGAACAGAAAACCCCTGACAGAAAATGGAACAGACTGCCGCTCTCTCACATAAGCTGACAGCAACTATTAAACTCCGAAGACAGTAAAGAGGCACAAATATCAACAGAAGGCGGAGTAAAATATGTTCTTTGGGGGGATAAAAGGTGCACTGAGCCTTGAGGTAGGAACGTGACGATTTCAGAATGAGTGGAGGCGACGCTGCATTGATTCGATGGTGCAGCAGGTTAGTACAGGTTCCCCAAACGGGGGAGCACGTAATCTACAAGCTGGCGACTAGAAATGAGTGTCTGCACCGAAGAAGTTCTTAACCAAAGAAGAAGTCAGCAAAAGAGGGCGAACCACATAAAACAAAATCTGAGCAGAACTGAATAGAGCGGGATTGAAAGTCTGATTGCCTTTTATATAAAGCGAAAGGCGAGACAAGATAAATATTCTCGACGAGGAGCAAGTCAGGCCTGTTATGTTACTTTGCTTTTGCCGCAAAAGTTTCCCATGGATGGGTGTAGCGGCTAACGATGGTGCTCGAACAGTATGTTAGTTGCACAAGGTTAGCTATAGATACGTGTATTTTACTTGGTTCAGTTATCCTTAACTTGTCTTTTTTATATTTCTGGGCATTGCTAGTTGCACAAAAAAAGAGACATGCGGGCTTATAAATATTTGTATTTGTATGTGATCTGTTGCGCGACTTGTTTAGGGTTATTCGCGTGTTCATATTCCTGCCGTTAAGGGGGTTTATGAGAGACTGCAAGGCTTTGCCGATATAATAATCACGGCAGAGGAGCAATAACGCTTGTCGATAACGTTGCAGTATTGCCTTTTTGTGCCGCTTCTATTCACTGTATCTTCCTCTCACCTTGAACACTTTTTCTCCCGTCTTAATCTCGCCAGTATAAATGCAAGAGGAGGATTGCTCAACCGAACTGAATTCTCCCGGATTAGCACATTTCGCCTGCAATCTGTTGAAATAGGTTTCTTTGTTTGGTGCTTCAGACAGCAATTACATAAATCTTCTTTACTCGCTTGCGCTTACCTTGGGTTTTTTGACAACGTTGTGAACCCGTTCTTTTTTTATTCACCAACAGCCAGATAATACAGCAATGGGGATCCCCTTCACCATTTGGTTGCCCTAGCAGGTGCGCTGGTTGTTCGTAAATGATTGATATTTGATTGAATAATTTAGAAATAACCAATGTTGTTTCCAAATAAAGGGAACGGTGGTACTCTCCGATATGTTATTATGTTTACCTCATACGCCCCTGAGATGTCTTATGCGCTGAAGAATGTTCGCCTATTTTAGCCAGAATATTACCAATGCCAGTCCGGTCTTGTTCTTTGTTCCTTTATTTAGGAGTCACACCGCCACCGGTCGTTGGCCGAATTAAGGTATTGAGTGAGAAACTGACAAAAAGGCGATTTGGTTCAGCTTAGTAGCCCCAAAAAAGACACTACCGTTCTTCAAAATTAACCCATTTCTGTATTCCGGAATCGTCCGAGCTTTTTAACGTGGCATTCGAGAATGAATCCATCGTCCTGCTTTCGGTAGCCGAAAGCCATTCGTCCAACGGCAGCGAGAACTTCCTTAATTGCTTTCAGATTACTTTGTGCAACGCAAAGTCGGCACCGGCTTCGTTATTAGGACTAGGTGGGCAGAATGTTTAGCACCGGCCACACATTCGTCTGTTTTGCTACATCACGCGTGGCGTTGAACTACTCTCAAAAAGGGGTTCACTTCCAGTCTCTATCCTTCCACGTTTTCCTGCTGCAGGTTCCAGAAGGCAGTTTAAGGCTCTCCATGTCAGTCCTATTTCCGATTATCTCAGCGTGCAAGTGTAGTTTTGAGTTGGGAACTGTTCCTGGCGGAAGCGGAGACGCTTTGTGTATAGACGGAGCAAACCGTATGACAATTGGAAGGAACACACTTAAATACGGTGCTCCTTCCTCTAAATACTTTGCTCTTGGTTTAAACGAAGCAATTACCTTGTAAACGAGGATAAAATTTCAAATAGCAGCTCGAGGTGACTTATATTGTTTGTGACTGTTTTGCAGCTACGGATAAAATAAAGATATCTTCGACAATGACTATTACTGTATATTTCTCCGCATACAAGCCGGTATAATTGGATGCTTCTATGCTGATTCGCTGACGGCGCAATCCGCAGTAGCCTACAGTTTTCCGATTGCAGTGTTTTGAACGGGTATTTATATCTAGTCGAGATCCGCTTTTCCGCGGCGAGAACTGCAAATATGTTTAAACGTGTGATTATTTCTTTATCTCAGGCAAGAATAGCCGAGACGCGTACGGGAGATTACCGAGGGGGACCTAATATGTGTTCTGAACATGAAGTGAGAATCGCGACACGTATAAGTGTGACCATCTACGTTCTGCAAATGAACAAATGAGTACGTGCGAAAATATTGCTCAAGGTGCAAAGCTTTATTCTTGAACACCTGTGCTGACTAATACTTGAAAAAGTACTGTATCGTCAGTGTTGAAAGTTTAAACTAGAACAATGATTCATTTCGACTTATCTCACTGGACAAAAGCCTTTATCTAGATAATTTATATTATGACTTTTGGAGTGATGCGAACGCCCATGCTAAATGAGCAATGCGCAATTCTTGAAAGTATTTTAATGGCAGATGCTTGTTATGACGCATTCCAAATTTGGAGGCCCAGGTAGGACTGCTTCCGAGGGTGTAAACACTTTTTGTTTGATTTTGTTGGGTGTTCTTTTGGATTTGCTGTCATTTTATAATTAGTCGTTGTAATGAAGGATCACGTATTCGATGGCTGATGTCAAATGTACCTGCGAAAAATCAGAATGATAAGAACACTTTGGCATATTGGCTGCATACACTGGAAAGTGTATTTGATTTTGCTGAAGTTGGCCTCGGCGATTCCCATCACTTATGCACTCCAGGTGCTATTTATGAGTGTAGTCACGTGATTGCCCCGAATGTGCGAACACTCTGTGTGCGCTTTTAGTTTACCATATCCCCAGAAAATACGGGCTCGCATCATTTTGCGCTATTTCAATTGAATACCTTGAATCTTTAACATCTGTTTCTTTTGTTTTCATACCAGTCCTAAATTTTATCCATAAATATACTATGGTGTGCTTTCGTGTCAGTTTGAGAAACAAACAGTGATATATCATTTTAACACGATCGTGTTTTATAAAACCAAAGAGAGGTGGAAATTGTTGTGCACAACTGCTCAGAATATTTTATTTTAGTGTACTTTGAACGGCGTACCGTATTCACGTTTGCAATCTGCAGAAAGGTATTGTGTATAGGCTAGCGTTTCTGCTGGATATCAAAAACGTTGTCGGTGTTTACGGTTTTATGCACTCCGGTATCCACATAAAAACAGAGAGAAAAACATAATGGACCTGTCTGCGATGCTTGAAGCAGCTGCAGCAACGTAAAGGTAAAATGAGTAACTTCATGGCTAACATCGGGGCGTCGCTTCCATTATGGCGATGTACGGCGATTGCTTACACGAGTTGACAGTAACAAAGCAGGTTGCAACCAATCTGGACATCAGACCGCAGCCTGTGGCCATTTAGTTGTAATGGAAATTTTAATGACCTGTGCCTGCTATTATGATTAGAAGATGTCGTTTTTTTATTACGTATGCAATAAGGGTGACGTTATCTTCGATGGTCTTGCCGCCCGACACCTCCGTAAGAGTAACCACCTTACTAATCCCAATAGCGACGTATTAAGACAGCAAAGCATTGTTCCCCAAAATCAGCGGCCGTGTTTCGTTAAAGCTGCCAAATTACGCGTAGTAGCATGCTTGTATATTTCCTATTCAGCATACGCAAAAGTTAAAATAATTTTGCTTCAAACAATGTCATTTTAATAGTTGTAGGGGTAGGGGGAATTGTTTTGGCCAATGGGGGCACTTAACGCTGCTTTTGTCCATTTCAACTGCGGGCAGCGTTCACTTAATGCAAGGAATTTTCTGCACCCGCAACCAGCGTCTTTGCGTAACCACTTGGCGTAGGTGTTGAACACATTAGGCAGTACAACACAGCTAGCATAATTTCATTGATTGATTTAGGGGTATATAATGAAGTCGATGGTTACTTCGTCTCAGGTAGCCTATCCCGTATGCGTACTGGAACGTGTTGACAACCGCAACAATCTGCACTTAATTAGTCCTTGATTTTTCAGCACTCCGCACACAATACAACGCGCTGCGTGAACGTAGCCAAATCTCTTACGCATTGCCTATTTTGCTTCACGGTATATCATGTGGCTACGCTTTCTTTCAGTTGATAGCCATCACTCATTTTTTCGTATTGTAGGAAAAACCGTTTCTGTCAATTTACCACCATGTTTGCGCCGTTTTGTTGCCATTGTTCGTGATCGCAAAATAGCTGCACTCGAAGTAATAATTATTTTTCAAAGACCAAGCCTCTCGGTTACTCTAGGGATAACATCAATGAACTATGTAGTAGTTGAATAGTTCTAACGATAAAACGCCCGTAACGTATTAAAACATGTATTCGACGCGCTAAGAGAAGCAGGTACCTTGCAGGTGAAGCGATATTTTTGACTGGAGTAGACGACTAGATTTGAAGCAAAACCAAAGTACTCATGCGTGGTTCCACAAATTACCAGCAAGTCATTGCAGGGCCAACCGCGAGAAGGTGGTGCAAATGAATTAGCACTAAAAGAGTAACTAACGAAGATAAGGTTCTTAGATGCAACGGTGCCATTTGCCTTTCCGAAAAAGAGTTGATGGTGTAATATAATGGCCAACGAGAATATTTCACCGCCCCATCGTTTATTGCAAACAAAAAAAGAGCAAGCAAAGCCCGCACTCGTCCCAACCTATTTGGGCAGCAAGGAACTAACGCTCTCTTTGAAGAGTTTGCCAGTCTCTATAGTAGTATACAGTCTAGTGTTAGAACAACCACCTTACAGCTGACCCAATGCTTTTTACGATAGCTCGAGGGGCTCCTACCCAGCCACACTGTGAAAAAACAAGCCAAAATAGCAACCGTGGTTTCGACGCTGTGGAACCGCTCTCCTAGCTTCCTCATTTTCGGAGGCAAAACAACGAACTGGTCTGCGCTTCCCAAAATACTAGGCAACAGCGGGCATGCTGTGAACAAACCTCTGCCGAAGTCGTAACACACACAATTGTGTACCTTATGAAAATTGTATTTACTAAGCACCCACAAACCATCCTTCGGCTGCAGTACGTGTTAAAACCAGTACATAACATTTGAAGTAAAACGCAACCCTGCGCCACAGAAATACGCAAATGTTTCTTTTAGCGATTAGGGAGTTGCTCAGCTATGCTTGTTACACTAAGATATGGTAGTTATGCATCTAATGAAGGCGTATAAACGCGATGCTCCACAGAACAAAATTATTGTTTGGTACCACCACAAAAAACACGGTGTTCTATTGTAAAGGTTACAAAGAATTGCAGCTAAGTGTTACTTCCACTTTGCGAAGGGGCTATTGCCTTGATAAAACTAGCAATATAATTGGAGGTATGGAGGGATGTTGTACAACTGTGTACCAGAAACATCACCACAACTAGAAATTGTGACCAGGCATTTTTCGGAACTGCGTCATTGTGCAATAATCAACAGTTTCAGTGTAATAAATGCTTCGTCTGTCCGTAAAATACCAATATCACAGTTATTTCATAGTTTCGAACACTACCTGCTGCAATACCTCGTTTTATAAAATCTTGCTGAATGAATATAATACTTTGAACGGTTCTTCACAGGTTGAAGTAGCACAAGCAGATACTTTACCGTGAAAACAGGGTCACTGCTCTTATATGTCGTTCCGCGGGGTCATTGACAGAGAACCAGCAACAGAATAGAACTGACTATCTCTTAACGGGTAGCGGTATCCTGCACTTCCTGAAATAGCGGCATTGCTGTTTCACAAACCCCATTCCAAAGAATGAGGTACTGTAGCAGAGCCAATCGCAGTGTTTCAAAGTATGTTACTATACTTTTTTTTCGTATTTTACTTTAATACACGCAGCAAATCCAGGGTATATTCTTGAATTTTTCTGACTTTTTTATATCCTCTTCAATCCCAGGAATGCACAAATACAAACATCTTTTGTAACACCGTTTTTATTCGGTGCATTATCCATAGAAACAAACCAAATACAATAGCACAAAAAAACAAAAACGAACGAAGTAATTAATTTGAGGGTAGCCATTTGAGTGTTTCTGTGGTTTCACTCAGCGCGTGCATGCAAAGACAACTATTTACAAAAATGCCTAGAATGCTTCTAAAATGCTGCAAATATTCTACAACAAACTTTTATTTGGTTCATGGCCTATAAAAAAAAACGCAAAAAATTACAATAGCAAAAAGCAAACGAAAGTAATGAAATTTTATGGTACCCATATGGGTGCCCGGGGATTTGTTTACGCTGTTGACGCATTCGGCGCTCGCACCGTTGAAAGCCATTTTGGCCGCCTGGCTCTTCAGAAATGCCTGGACACATCGCGCCACCTGGCGGGGCTTAGTGAAAGCAAGGCATGCTTTTTGCGGGGAAATAACTTTTCACGCACGAATTTAGAATGGAGGAAAGCTTTTGCCTGCATGGTTGTGGTACCCATTTGGGTACCCAGGTTTTGTGGGGGATATTGGCGGTTTTATGCCTGATTTTAAAAAGAAATAAATCAATGAGTTACACTGATAACCAAAGAACTTTCCGTGTGCAGGGAAGCAGTTGCAAGGTACACTCGTTCACACAAGGTGGAAAAAATGAAAGGAAAAAAAATTCGCGCCACCCCCATGTGAATGTTGTTTGAAAAGCGAAGAGTAAACGCACCCACAATGATTACCCATGCTCACGTCACTTAAATTAATTCACGTCGCTCTACAAATAGTTAAATCAGAGAGATGTGAAATGCACTCAACCAAACCCTTTATTACTTCAAAGAGATATTCTTGGTAAGGTTAAATAAATGCATGATGCATGAACGGTCTTGGCTGTGTTCTATTGGTGTGAGCACCAGTGGAAACGCTTTCTTATAAAATTAAAGGAAGCTCAAAAACGGTGTTAGACG
This sequence comes from Haemaphysalis longicornis, assembly GCA_013339765.2. Classification (NCBI taxonomy): domain Eukaryota; kingdom Metazoa; phylum Arthropoda; class Arachnida; order Ixodida; family Ixodidae; genus Haemaphysalis; species Haemaphysalis longicornis. The sequence goes on along the minus strand of JABSTR010001917.1, from coordinate 46 downwards.
ATCTAATTCTCCGTCTCGGCGCCGCGTACGGAGGCGACGAGATCGG